>APFE030748943.1:9985-39801 GCA_000404065.3 Pinus taeda
GGCTCCATTACATATAATACCACAGGCAGAATACCATGGGTGCACAATACCATGTGCCCCAAAACCATCACTATTTAACCTCGTCAACTTTTTGACTCTATCCTGAGTCAAGTTTACCTAACACATTGTTGTTTGTAAGCATATTTCAGTATTTTACATTAATGAAATGAAGTATTATTTCCACTGCATCTATGTGTTTATGGTTATCTCTATAATTTGTTGTGTTCCTGTTTAAATCCATATCATAGGAGGTGATGGTAAATTTTCCTTTTGGCAAGCTTTATTGAGGTTGCGGAAATCTATACATATCCGAATATCGCCATTCTTTTTCCTGACTGGGACAAGATTGGAAACCCATCGGGAGTGTCAGGCAGGAAAAATAATTTTGGCCTTTAGTAGTTTATTCAACTCAAATTTAATTTGACTTTCTAAATTAGGATGGATCTTCCTCAGTTTCTGTTGAATAGGTTTTTCATCAGATATCATGGGAATGGTATGTTGAATAATAGAGGTATTGTATGTCTTCAGATCTTCATAGTTCTATGCAAAGACATTCTTGTATCTTTTCAACAAAACAATAAAAGCTACTTTTTCATCTGATGTGAGACCAATACCTAAGTTAATATTTTGAGGTTTCAAATTAGTGCCGAGATTGATTAATTCAAACCTCAGAGTTGAACTCTGAAGTTTTGAATTGGTAGATCATTTAAATGTGTCTTTAAGGTCATATAAATCTTCCAACTTAACTACAGATTTTGGTATAGAATTAATGATTAATTCTTGTTTAAGTTGGTTATCATGCTGGTCTTCATCAACTATCTGGTCATCGTAAGAGCCTTCTGAGGTCAGGAAGCTTATGATATTCAGATCGTTATTAAATACTCTCTAGTTGGTGATATTTTCAGGAATAGAAGGCTTAAAAATTAACTCAATGGAAAATCAATCTGGGCTGTAATCTTCTGGAGGAATAAGATTGGAAGCAACATTAGCTATAATATCGGCACTGGCATTCTGGAGTCTTGGGATAGAGGAAATATTAAATGCAGTAAAGTGGAGAGTCAGATCTTGGACTAATGACGAATAATGTTTCGAGTGTCCTGATAAACAGTCTATAGTGTTCCTTACCTATTTTATGACAATCTTTGAATCTCCAAATACTTGAAAGTATTTTACGTTAAGGTCAATTGCCTTATACAGATGTTGAACTAGTGCCTCATATTCAGTGGTATTATTGGTGCAATGAAATTCAAGTCTGCATGCTAGCATAGTTTTTCCCCCATCTGGGTTGACTAAGATGCAACTTGCTCCTACTCCATCATTGGATTTAGATCCATCAAAAAATAATTTCCAAAATAAAGATTTAACTAAAGGTTTATCTACAAAATTTACACATTTTAAGTGTCTGTTTGAGAAAAAATTTCAACTTGAGAGACAACAAAGTTTTCTAAGAAAGGTGAAGTACGAGCATTAAAATTCCCTAGAAATGATTCTATAGAATAATTTCTAATGATATTGTTGCTATACATGACTGGATCATTTTCTCCTTCTAGCTCTGTCACTATGAACTTCTGATGTTTCTCACAATCAACCCTTATTTGAATTGGTTTACCATTATAGGGAAGCCACAAGTGACACCAGTTAGTTGCAAAATAACCATGAAGTTTCTCTGACCAGTCTCTACTAAGGATTAAGCCATAGAACTCAGGAATGTCAGCTACAAGTATGTTGATGACTTGGAAAAATTTAGGGTTTAATGAAAGTCTAATGGTTGCTTGGTTAAGTTCCCCAACGACTTCGACTTGAGAGTGATCTAACTGAACTATTCGTACAACAGATTTTTGAGGCTGAAAATTCAACTTGGCACAAATTGTTCTGGGCAAGATTTTAGATGAAGATCTAGAATCAACCAAACAGTTGTGTAATTTTTTGTTAAAGACTTCAAAAGTAAGGAGAAATGTTGGAGTGTGATATTTTGATCTTCCCCAATTAAAGCTATATCAGTTGGATCAATCTTATTCAAAGAAGCACTTGGGGGTCTTCCCATTTCTTGGGCAGCTTGTGAGATCACGACAGCAGGAAGTGGTGCAGTAGGTATTGCTTTAAGTTCTTTTAGAAGTAAATTCTGTTGATGTTTCAATTTATTAAGCTCATGAAATGTAATGTTTTCCCTAGTCTTCTTCATATCATCAATAATATTATATTCCATTTCTTCAGAAACTATCATAGTTTTATATGAGGGAGAAGGATCCAATTGAGTAGGTGTAATTTGAGTGGATTTTGATACATATTTTTTACCTATTTCTTTGTCCCTAGAGGGTGGCATTGAAGCCTTCTGTTTCGGATTTGTTTGTGACGATTCAATAGGATTTTTACTTCGGGTAGCGAAAAGTAAGGCTTCTTGAGTTTCTTCATTGTGAAGTATAAAATCCCACATCCCTTGTAATTCTACTACTTCCTCGTCGTCAATTTGTTCTTCATTTGTTGATACTTTATCCTCCTCTCCATCTAATTCAGCGTTTGATATGGAATTTGGGGGTTTAGGATCAGCAAGGGAATTCCTTTTAAATGGTTTAAAAGGTTTTTTAGAGGAAGTCTCTGCTACCTGTTTTTTAATATCAACCATTTCATTAGACATGGTCTTGAGGACTTTCTACAACCCTTCAAGATCAAAAATATCTTTCGGTGGTTTCTTCTTAGAGTCATCTCTAAAGGTTACCTTCTTAGATTTCCATTCTTCTAATGCGTTTTTCTTTTAGATAGCTAGAATGTGTTTTTCTACAGCTATTACCTCTTTCATATTTTCTGCCAAGGTTGGCTTGGAAGCTCTATCAACGCAGATAGTTGTGTTTGATGGAAGGGAAGAGATGTACCACTTAGTTTGGACCTCATTGCTAGGCTTAGATGCGGCTAGTATCTTATTCAATAGTTTATTGAAGCGAGAGTTGAAGTCCTTAATGGGTTCTCTTGGCTCAACTTTCAAATTGGAGAGATCATTGATTAAGGTAGCTGTAGATCTATCATCTCCAAAGTTTGTTAAAAAATTCTATTGAAAAGCATCTCAACTGTTAATAGAACCTGATGGTAATGAAAAGTACCATGATCCTGCTGCTCCCTACAAAGTATATGGGAATAGTCTTACAACTGTGTCTTCCTCCTCTACTTGATTCATGTTAATGAACAACATAAATTATTTATATGTTCCTCTACTAATAGACCATTATCAGGATTGAATTTGGGCAGCCATTTTTTTGGATTTGCTGGCAATTGATGTAAAGGTACAACCATCCTAACAACCCCTGGATTTGTCCATGGCCTTGGAGGATTCTATGCCATTATTGGTATGTGGGTAGGGGAAGGTGTAGTAGCAGAGTTTGAAGGTGATTGGGTAGAGGAAGATGTAGCCCCTGTACCTATGTGAATCACGATCTAGAGTAGTGGGATGGATGATTGATCCTGTGAGGGTATAGATGGAATGAATGAAGATGATGATAGAACCTAACTGTGATATTCGGGTGGTGTCTTCTTAGGTTTCTTCCAGCTTGGCAGAGGAAATTAGAACAAAAGAATTCCAAACTTTTCGCTCTATGCTCTAGTTAACCGTTGAGATGGAGTGAACTGAGAAGTAACACTATCATGGAATAACTCAGATTCTTCTTGAGATAGCGAAATCCCCTGTAATTTGTGAATCAAAGATTGAAATTCATGGGCTTTGGTAAGAGAATAATGTTATGTCTTGTTTGGGATTTCAGCAATGGGTTGTATAATATCATGTGCATCTTCTCACTTAGGATCAGGAGATTTGGAAGAATTTCGAGAATTTGGAGGTGAGGGTGAGGGAGTTTTACCCTTAGAATGGCCTGTTAATTTAGATTTACTTGCCATTCATAGTTCAAGCCCTCCTTCTAGCACCAAAATTTTGAAGCCTTGAAAATCATTGCCTCAACATGGGGGAAAACCACCCAGTCCAGACCTTGGTTAGCAACTCCTTTTCTGTTTGGAGTAGTGGTTCTGACTAGGGATAATGAGACCAGTTTCCCAATCTGTTAATGCGTGTGCTAATGGGGTGATGTATGATGTTTTAATGTAATGTCTAAGCGAAAAGTAATCTAATCTAAACTAATTAATCACAATGCATTTTATTCTAATTTAAGAACTATCTAATTATAAATATACCTGGGATTAACTTGATGTATGCGATCTACAATAATTTCTAAAAGCAATTGGTAGTAAAGGTCATTCAATTGCAATTAGAAGTGAATCTATTTTAACAATAATTGTTTTGTATAAAAAGTTAGCCGAAACGATTGTGAAAGATATATCGCATAAATAATTATTCATATATTCAACATAAAATAAAGATCATCATCATACAAAAGTGCAATAACGATAATAAAAATTCAGACTTTCATACATAAATAATTCGAAAAGAAATGATTGTTTAATACATAAGTAAAAAGGAATACGAGATAAAAGTACCATTTATAATATGTCCTACTCATGTGTTTCAACAATATTGATCTATCTTCAATCCATTCAACATCATCTAAGAGTACAAAAGTGCAATTTTAGTAGAAGATGCTAAATTAGATAAAAATAAATTATTTTCCATATATTTCACTAGAACTTCCTCAAAGGGACAGAAGTGCATGTTTTGAAGAGAGTTTCTGATAAAATTCTGGACCCCTCTCTAAATGCATGAGAGGGGTTTAAATACTAAAACCATAAAACTAAAATTAGATAATTACAAAAATAATTGAGGAGGTTTAAACAACCTGCCTCAGTTTGTGCAAAAATAATACCAAAATGGAAATAAAGAAGGTGACTAACTATCCTGCATTACATCCTTCAGATTGCAAATATCCATCACGAGCTTCATCTATGCTGGCTGGCTGACTTCAGCTTTCAACTATCCTGCGAATATGGCATCAATTGTTCTGGAGCCATTTTCTCGGTGGAAGTGGTTAGGCATCGCAAGGTCATCCAAGAGTTGTGAGGCTTGACCAAATGTTGCCAATATGCCTCCCAGTCTAACCTGGTTGTTTGCCTTATCACTTCTACTTTTTCTTCCACTGCCTGTTTCCATTTATGTTCGAGCTATTTCACATTAGGAAGGAAACCTAGAATAGACTCTGCCACAAGATTAGCAATATGCAAATTTTCATTGATATTTTCTATGACACAGTTTGTTTAAGCCGTTGCATCCGCTATTGCCTTTTCTGCTTCTTTAGCTGAGAAGCCCAGCTTGGGTAGGTCGGCTTTTCTCCCATCATCCGTATTTTTCCAGGTGATGAAATCGGAGAGCTTTTTAAAGATCTCATCATATTCATGCCACATTTCTACGACTTGACTTGTCAGTGCATCGCTTGTTTCGCAATAGGATTTCTAATGTGAAATCTTCTGGCATAACAATTCTTTTTGATGCATCAACTGGGAGTTAAGACTGAGTGCTTCGGTAACAATTTGATCAATTTTCAGATCGTCTTTATGTATATTAGGTATTGCCTACACTTGTGCTTCCTTCTCGACTAAGCTGGTTCGATGTTCTATTTGCATTTGTTCAAATACATGTTGAAGCTTAGCCAACTATATCTCTGCTTGTTGGTTGGATTTGACTTGCTATAGTTGTTTCTCAAGTGACATTATTTTATTCTCTTTTTCTCTAAGAAACATTTGGATTTCTATTGCTTTGTCTATGGTCATTGTAGCATAACCACCTGTAAACTACGAGAGTCTAGTAAGGTTGGCAGATGGATCAACAGGTGATTCCTTCCATAGAACATCCATTGGTTCATTTTTAGGGGTAGTAGTAGCTATAGTGTCCAATTTCCTTTTCTTTCTCTGCCTTTTCACCAAGGTCTTATGCTGTGGGCTATAAAATACATCCAAAGGAGGTACTTCTTCAATTCTCAAAATTATTTCGGAAGTAGGGGTAATAGGGATGTGCTCTACTTCTTGGGTATTTGCAGTTTCTTCCACTGTAGTTTGCAGGGCTGTTCTTTGTTGTGGAGTTTGCAAGTCTGGCACCTGTTCCTCTACATTGAGACTTTTAAGAAAATTGTTCCGCTCTTCCTCTAAGTCAATTACCATGGGTTTTATTAGTTGTGCGGACGTAGCAAGGTTTTCATCTTGCTTTCTAGCTAAAGCTTCTTCAACTATCTTCTGTGTAGATTGGGTTGTATCCCTCACTGACTCCATGCTTCTGCTTTTCGTATTTTGCGATGACTATTTCAATTCCCTGATAGATTTCTTATGAGATTCTTCTCTAGAATTGGACTTGGAATTTTCTTTGGAATCACCTTCTATAGTTACATTGGAAGTAGGCTCCCTTATTGGTTCAATCAATAATTGGTCCAATGGGACTGTTGCTAGCCTTCTTTCTCTGTAGCTATAAAAATTTTCCAGGTCTTCATGGGCAAAAAGTAGTTGTACCATATGCTTCACCTCTATGAAGATGTTCTTCTACAAAAATATGTCATAAAAAATGTCCTCCTCATTACTGAATGCTTTTATTTTCACCAGAGTGGTGAAATCCTTGAAAGTGCCGAACAGGTCATATTGCCATCCAAGGAATTTAGGTAATTGAAGAGATAGCATGTTCTCTACTTCTTTGAATGCATGCCCTAGGTCATGTAATGCAAATGCTCCACATTGTACAGGGAATGTAGGCCAAATGGCCTTTTTCGATTCTTTTAGTGTCTTGCTCATTCCTCCCTCAGTAGCTGTTTGATAGGCTATCTCTCTAGCCATTAATTTATCTGGAACATAGTATGGGAGGACATGGGGTGAGGTGATGCTGCCAAAAACTCTGATATATGTAAATGTTTTCTCCCCAAACCATCTGGCCATCGAGAGGATGTCAACTTCAGCGTCTTGGGAAAACCTGGGGGCATCTCGATTATAAAGCTGCTTGTGAATAGGGAGCATAACTCCATGGCAAATCTTGAAAAAATGTGGTTGAAAACTAGATTCCCACATGTCCTTGTGGTATATGTGAATAGGGAGTGGATTTTGAATAGTCCATTTCCATGCCATGATAGGGAATTTTGAACTAAAACAAATAGCATCCATGAAATAGGCGCTCATAAAAAATGGAGGGTAAACCCTTGATGCAACACTTATTTTCCTTCTATACTTGATAATTGTTTTTGCTAAAATGTCTAACAAAATTTGTGCCCAATTCGTTACAGTTGTGTTAAAAGATGCATCTATTAACGACAACCACTATGGGGAGAAATTTGTACTGTCAGGTCTGCCAAATAGTCTACATAACATAACTGTTGCAAAACTATAAGGGGGACAAACAAATGAAGTAGTGTACATATCATTTTTGTCTTTCTTGATTTTCTCTTCATTATTCGATCAGGCATGGGTGCAGTCCACTGGGTCATCATTCTCTTTAGAAAACTTCTCTATGAATTGCCTATTGTACATGACTTGGGGCTCTAGTAGGTGGTACATAAGCCATAGGTTGTTCGAGGTAAAAGACCCTATAACCTCTTGGATTCTTGTCTTGAACTCTCTGTCTAAGATGTCAGCTTCATCGATGATCCATTTTACCATGTTGGTATAAGGGATTATCTTCGGTCGAGCGGCTATGCGGTGGAAACACGAGCATGCCATCTCTAGCATGGAAGCATCTAAGGAATCACATCTGTCAACTATAACTTTTGTTTCCATAATCCTCAGTTGTTCTTCCTCTAGTATGTTATACATAGCCTCCCATGTAGAGGTTCCTCCCTCTCTACTGCATATGGTATCCGTGAACAGGGGAGTCATCTTTGTCTTCTCAGAGGTGACAACCTTGCCTTTCTTCACCATTGTTCTCAACACTTTTCTTTGCGGGTTTTTCATGAAAATGGAGAAAAACAACTATCGGATACATGAAGATGAACGTAAAAATGAAATAATGCAAATATCTTGTAAATGTGGTAAAAACAGGTTTATTTGAAAGCACGTAAGAAGATATCATATCCAGCTAAATGGCTTTTCACATATAAATGAAGTTATTTCCCACCAAATGCCCACTAATGGTTCATTATCCCTTAGCTTTAATTCTCATAAATGTTTGTATCATAAAATGGGATGAAAGCTTCTAGCGTGGTGAGCCATTGTACTGTGATAATAGTGATTGTGTGATTTGTGAAGCAATATTGCAGATTGCAATATCACAATATGTCCCTATTACCTTTCTTATCTCCCATTGTGTTTCTACGAGATGCGAGATGTGAGCCATCCATTAGTTGTTTCAAAACATAGCTAATTTCTAGGTTTATCCTATGTAAAAGACTTGACGGACTCAAAATATTTACTCATAATATTTTAAGGTGTGGTTCCGGGAGCTAATCACATTTCACAATATCGGCTGGTAGTAAGTACAAGGGGTTTGTTTGAATGCCTGAAATGCGATGCGATAAAGGTCACAACACCATCGTAGTTTTGCATCTCCCATATTTCGCAATATTGTCTTAAAAGCAAGTCCTTTACAAGTGGTGATATGCGATGCGAGACTTAAGCCTAAAAAAACCTAAGGAATTTTGTTTGCATCAAATTTATGATAAATTCGACCATAGAGTCCTCTAGTGGGTTTTAGACATGTTATATATGAAAAGGTAAGTATTTATTAGTTCTGCAAAAAGGTTTTCGATTGTTAACTTTGCATTATTCCAAAAAATAAAAGAAATGCCTAAATGCTAAGTTTTGTTTTTTGGATAAATTTTTTTTAAGGGTCCCCATTTATTAGCTTAATATTAACTAATATCATTAATAAATGGGGGGTTTTTGAATACCACAACATGGTGACAATGCCTTTGAGCTTAGCATCCCACTCTTCCTTGGTCTACAACTAGTATTCAATGTAGACTGCCTCCAACCATACTTTCCACAATTGTTGGACACATCTGACTTTGCATAACAACTCACACCAACAAAGCTCAACCCGAACTCCATGGAACAAGTCATAACTAATCAGATCATGGACACATAGATCAAGAACACTCGCTAGTAGAGGATACATCTATCGAGTTGTCAAAGCAGGCCAACTCCTTCACCAGGGCAACTAGTTCACGAGGGTCCAAGTTCAACATAAAGTTCCTCGCCTCATGGAGGCTCTGCATGCAATGGGGACCATTTATTCTTAAGTGGGGAGGAATGATCTAGGTGGATATTGGTGGCAACCCACCTATTACACCTAGATCCCCTAGTCAGTTTCATTTGTTTCCTTGTTCATTTCAGCATTTCCTAACTTTAGCATTTTTTTCAGGTCTTGAACTTATGGAGTATTTTTGACCCTCTAAATTGCATTTGTTGGGGTTTGCAACAAGCCCATTGATTTGAAACCTGTAATACTTGGAGAGACCTTTCTAACAAGGTATCGTACATGCAAAACAGAGATAATATGACCAAGTTACGACCTCGGGAAGTTGGTTTCCCAACTAACCCCAACGGGGCCCGCAAGCTCTTGATGTTACATATCATGGGGTTAGGGTTTTGGTTTTTTAGGGTTTTATCATATTTTCCAATAATAAATATTCCTTTGAGCCTCATTGTAACATAGTTGAGAGGCATGCAGACACCACACATATTCTCAGAGATAAGCTACCATTTCCCGAGCTATCTTATTCCCATTCTGTTTGTAAGCATAGTTCAATATTTTTTGATTAATGAAATGAAGTGTTTTTCTACTTCATCTATGTGTTATGATTATATCTATAATTTTTTGCGTTCCTGTTTAATTACGGATCATACTATGTCTAATATCTCCCACTATTTGTTCCTCTTGAGCAATGTAGATCTACGATCTACCACCTTGATGGTGTGGACAATCTCTTCTAAAGTCCAAAAGTCCAAAAGTCCAACACTGCAAGGGCTTCGTACCATCACCCTTGTTCTCTTCCTCAAACCAAAATCCCTCTCCTCGATCAGATGCATTGGACTTCCTAGGTAGTGTTGCATTCTCTTTGTTACCTATGTCTTGAGGTCTTATTCACTTGTTATCCCATTTTCCTTTATTCTTCTCATTACCTTTCCAATCGTGCATAGTATTAGATATGTGCTTTGATTGCTCATAAAAATGCTTTAGATTCCTAATGGCTTCCTCCAATGATCTAGGCTCATAAAAAATCAATAATATCCTTGAATTCTATCGAAAAACAACTTATGAATCTCTTAATCTTGGCCTTCTCTTCCTTGAGGTAAGGCACATATCTCAATAACTCCAAAAAGTTGCTAGGGTACTCCTCATCAGTCATAGATCCCATCTTCATCTCATAGAATTATTTTTTGTTGTCATCATGGTATCTCTCCAATAAATACTTCTTCCATAATAGTATCTCGAACTCACTCCAAGTCAACTCCTCTTCCCGGATGCCTCTAACATTATTTACATCTTCCAACCATATGTCTACTTTGCCTTTAATACTGAATGTAGTTAATCTGGCCTTCATGTTCACTGAGTAATCACGCAATCTGAAGAACTTATTCATCCCAAGCAACCACACTTCAGATTATTGTGACTTATTCATTTCTCCATCAAATGTAGGTCGATTTTCTTTATTGAAATCATCCGGAAAATATACCCTATCATTCCTCCTGTAAGGATGATCACAATGATGACCATGATACATGTCTGAGCAAAAACTAGAGTAAATCCCATGTCCACTACCTCCTCTATTAGGAGTATCCAAAAATATTCCATATCTGATCATGTCATCTCTATCCAACTTGTTCCCACTATGTGACTTGCTACCATATGCTCCATTAGTCCTATCCTCCAATCCATGAATGATTCTAAGTGGTCCCTGTCTCTAAAATTATGACGAGCTCTAAAGAATCACCACATTGAATTTTTCTTGTTTCTCCAGTTCCCTAGCAAGTCTCTCTTATGATTGAATGATTTAGTCATTATCTTCTTTGCAACTCCTTATTTCTTCCTTCAAACTTCTCAAAGTATTTTCTATGTCAGGAGAATATCCCTCACCATGTCACTCATTTGATATATAGGGAGAATCTCATGAGTTGTAGTCTACCATCTTGCTAGTCATCTTTGATCTTCTCTTCTTGCAAGGTATATCATGTCAGCAAAACCAAATAAACAAACCAACCTACCTCAATGTAGTTAAGGGGAGGATCTCTTGTCTGCAAGATCAATGTGATTAGAGCAATACATGTATAATGATAATAATCACAATATATAGACATCATGTTAATCATCATCTAGTTGCCATGCATGATGCTACAACTACATACCAACTAGACACAATGCATGCATAAAAACCTATGTACAAAGTGCATGTATACACAACACATGCAAATACTGAGATGCATTCATGACGAACACATTTTGACAATAGCACCATTGAATTAGGCATGACATCACACTGGAAACCATGACCACCACCATGCATACACAACAAGCACATAGACCAAAAGAATAAGGACACATATGAAACTGATGTGTACTCACGACAACACATTCATCCAAGGAGAAAAGAAACCATACATCACTCGAGGAGAATGGAAACATGGGCTAATACCACTCTATAACACACTCCTCGCACATTTACCTAGGCTAGCTTGTCCACTGGGGTAAACATGTGACGAAGAGTTACTATGATATGATTCAACTCCCCATGTACAGTTAAGGAAGTGGAATCGACATGACAATACCAATCTCACCTTCCTTAGAAGCTAGAGAACCTTTAGGAGCCAACCAACACCTTCAACTCTCCAACCTGTTAGCACTCAGAATGAACCTCAAGGCTGAAAAGAGGAAATTCCGAGGTAACAACAGACCAAGCTTTCGATCTGACATCTAGCCCTGCCAGACTAGAGAGGTCTCTCTCTTTGCCAATAAAATGTGGCTGCAAATAAATGAATTTTAGGCTAGCTATGGAGTGCAGGGATTTTTTTGAGAGGTTTTGGATCGAAACAACAAGAGAAAGGATGATTGAGCTATGGAGTCGATGCCAGTTTTTGTCGGCAAACTTGGGACAAATTAAGTGCCATGTTCAGCCAAATAGAAGATTACAAATGTGAGAAGAATAGGGGAGAAATCCTGCTGCCCTACAGGCATCAAACAAGGGATGGATCTACAGCAGCAACTTTAGACAAAAGAGAAACATGAGGTTGCTCAATAGAGCATCTAGCAAAGGATGAATTCTGAAAAGACAACCATTACATCTAACAACAAAATCATCATGAAAGGAGCATCATAGGAGATGGATTCCTAACATATCTCTTAGATAATGTTGTAACAAGGTAGAGAAAACAAAATATGTAAGTGAGTTACATGAAAAAACATACTGAACAATAACACCGTGATGGATCCCAGGTCCTAAGGGCAGAAAATTGCTTTATTAAAATGATATTCAAGAAAAAATTACACCATGCCAAGAAGCCTCTCTGCTACCAAATTTGAACCATTACACTCTTAAATTCATCAAATATATACAATTTTCTCATCCCTGTACTAAGGGAATTGAGCTCAACCATCTTCTTCAAAATAGAATCAGTTACATTAAATTTGGACCGAATTTTTGAAATTAGGTTTCAAAGATGAACTCGTATCTCCTGAACCGTAGCACCTGTTACAAAACTGAAAGAATTTTTTGTATAAGGTCATTTTTGAGAAAGACCTCTCTCTAAATTTGGAAATTCATTTCCAGTTGCTCGGAATCTATGCCACAAAATCATCTCTAAAACAGAAAATCATTAAAAACTTAAATCTGTAATAAGCTATAAAGATCTAGTCAAATATTCCACTTCATGACACCTGTGAATAAACTGAAAGAGGTTTTTATTATATGGATCATGGTTAACAAAAATCTCCCTTGGTTTCTCAAAATTAATTTCCATCTGCTGTAAACCGGTGCCACACTAAAATGACTAAAATAGTAAAATAAATGAAGAATTTGTTTTGTTTTAATGTAGGCTCCAAATATCACTGCATATCTCCCACATAGTAGCACCTGTGCATAAAATGAAGGAGGCTTTTGTTATCTGTTATGTGATGGACAAAAACCTCTTTCAATTTTGTAAAATGGTGCTATGATTTAGGAGATACGAGTTCATCTTTGACACCTAATTTCAGAAATTCGGTCCAAGTTTAATGTAATTGATTCTATTTTGAAGAAGATGGTTGAGCTCAATTCCCTTAGTACAGGGATGAGAAAATTATATATGTTTGATGAATTTCAAAGTGTAATGGTTTGATTTTGGTAGCAGAGAAGCTACTTGGCATGGTGTAATTTTTTCTTGAATGTTAGTGTCAGTGTCTTCACACTGCCATCAGAGATAAAAATTACTCTTTTGCATTTCATACTAGGTGTCCCATTCTGATGAGTTGCATTCCATTAGCTCATGGATCAATTGATGGTAGGGTTCATTTCAAATTTTTTTTCCCTCTTGACATATATCTGCTGACCTCCTTTCATACTTTTCAGTCCATGATTCATGTGTATTTTTAGTTCATTTCATCAATTTGGTCTTAGGTCTTAGCGTTTCAAGTCTCATTAGGTATTAGGGTTTTACCATGGTCAAATTTTCAGTAACTATTGATTAATAATGGTCAGCAAACACATGAGGATGACAATAATCATGAGAAAAGTTTTAATCTTTTACTTTGTAAACTTAATAAATTTTTCATCTCAAAACCAGTTTTGAGGTGAAAATATACCATTGGTATATTATTTGTAAATTTCATGTCATTTTATTATTTCTCATATGTAATCAATAGTTTCATACTACTCCTGTTCACTTGTTGATATTTCCAAGTACATGCCACTACAAAAGTCAGAGAAATCAAGCATCAGTTCACCTATTCAAGCAAAAGATCAAGCATCCAAAAAAGAAGAGTATTTGAAAAGCAAATAGACATTACAAAGTGGGTTTTGAAAGTTAAAAATCAAAAGTTGAAAAGCTATATAAAGGTCATCCCTCTCTTAAGTCATTTCATTGTTTGAGTTGAAGTCCATGAGCTAAAAATGTGATTTTGAAGTATTATTGAGCAAAGGGGTGCATTCATTATGTTTTTGGAGAAATCTGACTGGTGCTACGCACCAAAGGCCAGTGCTACGCATAGAGCTGGTGCTATGCACCTGGGTAATTTCCACAATGTAAAATTGAACGGGTGCTACGCACTTGGCTGAGTGCACTATGCACCTGGTAACTAAGCTAAAAATTGTTCCAAATCGCCTCAATTCACCTCAAAACTTCCAAATTTCATCTTTGCAAGTAAGTAACACCATCATTCTTGCTGAAAAGGGTTGTTTCAATCAGTCCTTGGTGATTTTACCCATCAAGAAGTCAAACCCTAGTTTTCACCAAACAGTCTCTTAAATTACAAATCTCACTCATTCACTGCTGCCCTAATCTCATCTATTTTTTGTTCCCTAAAACCCATTCCCTCATATAAAATTCCCAAACCCTATACATACACCCAAAACCCTACACTATTCCCAAAACCCTACTCACTCCCTAAATCCAATTCACACTCTTATTCATTCTCACCTATTTACCTATAAAATCTCTTCATACTCATCTTACATTCATTCACCCTATCTCTTCATTCACCACAAGGGAAACAACTATAAAACAAGGGAGAGGGACAACGAGTATGAACTTGAAGAAGAAACCCTTAGTGATAGTTCCAGGGAGAGAGACACATAGGGCAAGAAGCCTCATAAAGGAGGAAAACATATCAGAGAGGAATATATCAGTTTGAGGGAGATGCAAGCCTGCCCATTTGCCATTTCTTGTTTTAAACACCAGTCATGTTTTGGTTTCTATGAAATGGTGGAAAGGGTTAAATTTCATCATGAATTAGCAAGGTTGTTTGTGACACATTTGGACAACAATGAAGTAAACCTTGCTAGAGTTAAATTCACTTTGTCACCAGCTATTATTTCAAAGGCTATAGGTATTTCAAATGTGGGTGAAAAGTGGAACAAAGGTCAGGACATTGAGAGGGATTACTATGAGCCTTACATCAAGGCTAAATACCATAACAAACTCAACAGAGTATTCCCCTTTAAATTCTTGGAGGACAGGTTTGCTCCATTGATGAAGATCATCATCAAGTACTTTACTTCCGAAAGTAGGTTCTCCTAACTATATGCCTACCACATTAGATTGCTGATGCATTTCACTAGGGTGAGAATGATGAATATCCCCTACATCATGTTTAGAAACATTAAGAAGATGACACTCATTGTAAAGAAGAAATCATACCCCCAACATTAACTAGCATTTACGACTAATCTTTGATTAAAATCATTGTTTTACATCAGCTGAACCTTCTTAACATGCCATGGAAGACTTTCATTTCTCATGAAATGTTCAGAGGCCCTCAAGTCTTCTCATCAATGCCTCATGAAGAAGGTGGACCTTCAGGACATGAAAAGGTCCAAGAGACTGAAACTGTTGGAGTGCCAATGTTTGTCACATATCAAAGGCGCACTAGGAAACTTTTTGCAGCTGTCAGGTGAGTATTATCTCCACAAGGTGTGGAAGGGGTCTCGCCTTCATCAACAGGTTACAGGCAAATTCTATCTCCACAAGAGTGGAAGGGGCTTTGCCTTCTTCCTCAACTAAACAGGTACAGGTTGAGCAGCAAAGTAAAGGTAAAGGTAAGAAAAATATTCGTAAGAAGGATCTTGGAGATGGGCAAGAGAGAGATTTTGACCTTGTTGATCATGAGAAGACATAAGGAGTTGATGTTATTGATTTGGATACTCAAGATCCAAAGACTGACAAAGACATGATCATAAAGGAAAAAGAGGTTGAGATACAAGCTTTGTTTGACAACTTAGAGAGGGAAAAGTGGGTCATCAAATATCTAGAGTAGGAGAACAAAGCGTTGAGTGATAAACAAGATCTCATGGAGCTTGAGATACTCAAAACAAAAATGCAAAGAGGCCAAGTGACCAAGAAACAAAGAGGCAAAGCTAGAAGACAAAAGGCAAAGGAAATTGAGAATCCTAGGGAGATTTGTCTTGAGAGGGTTAACATAAATCTGGAGAAGATGATTGAGAAGGCCAACAGAGACAAGAAGATGCTTCACCACATGGCCTACCACTACATGACCCGGAACAAAATCTGCAACATAAGAATGAAGAAGCTTAAGGCTAGGTTGAGGAAGGCCTTAAGAAGCAAAAAGGAGCAAGACAATTTAAAAATCTTGGCTGAAGCCTCACTAGCCCATCAAAGCAACTAATGGTGGTGCCTTGTGCCAAATCTGGGCAAGTTTTGACAAATTTTGGTCATTTTCAATTTTTTAAATTTTGCAACACAGAAATTTTCCCTAGGTGGCGCTACGCTTTCACTGGAAGGCTTTTTGAAGAAATGGCTTGTATATCTAGATTTATCATGAAAAGGGCATAAAACCCAGAAAATATCAGGAATTTTGGAGGAAAAATTGGTCACCAAAAGGTCAAATAACCATTACAAAATGACCTCTCTGCCTCTTTTTGGACACACAGAAGCAACCTTAGGAGATTTCACTTTTCAGGGGGTAAATGACATTCAAATGAAAGAATTCAAGATGTTCCAGAAACTAGACAGGAAGATATTTCCAATGCACTATCTGGGGCTCAATTTCGCTAAGGGGAAGACCTCCAAAAGTAGCTGTTAAATGGCGTTATTCACCTGGCCAGTGGTGCTACGCATAGAGCCAGTTTGCCCAAAAATCTAGTTTTGGCCTAGTTTTTCTAGAAGTTGACTTTCTCTCTCATCCTGGATGAATTTATGATTGTAAATGATGCTATTCTATGTAAATATAATTTTAAATGACCTTAGAGGGTAGATTCGTTATTTTGAGGTGGTTTTGGGGTCAATGAATCAGTTTCCATGCTTATAGAGGCACACTGTTCCATTACCTATATTCATGTTCCTTGTTGGGAAATGGTTGTAACAGTCCCTTATCTCTTGGATTCGACCCCTAAATGCTAGCATAGGTGGTTTTGATTTCTATATTATGTATTTTTTCAGTTACCTGGTAGTCCTTTTGCTTAGATTATCCTGAGTAGTCATTTTGGTCTTTTTAACTCTTTAAATTTAAAAGATCATTGAGCACCCGCCCTTTAGATCTTGTTAAATCCAAAAGTGACAAGAGTCATCTTTCATCCTTTTCTTGACTCTTAAAACATGAAAAGGAAAAGTTTTGTTTCATTGTTTTAACATTAATTTCCCACGAAATAATCCTAGTAAAATTTATCTTCCTTAGTAATTATTTAGGGTTGATTCCAATGGAAACATTTCCAGAGTCCACCAGTCAAGGATCCCCCTTAGATGGGAATCCTGGTCCTTTTCATTCTTTTAGAAATGCTAGTGCTCTTTATATGGAGACATTGTTTCTTCTTGGGTTAACCATTGGATTACCTGTCTCGTTGTTTTTGACCTCGGTGGTCTCGAGTGTCTCGACTCTTATCCAAACATCTCCTTCATTCGAATCATGTCACGATGATTCTAAGGTTGACCCCTCACCTTATTCCCCCATTTCTTCAGCATCATCTTCTACTTCGCCCAGTGAAAGTTTCAAATCTAGTAACCAGGAGGCTAAGAAGAAGAAGAAGAAGACAAAGAAGATGAAGTCAGATAAGAGAGAGGCTAACCATGCAGTTATTGCTCTAAATGCACTTCTCGTTCACAAACCTTATGATCCTACATGAAAGGTAAAATTCCCTTGCAGGCTATGTAAGGGTGACCATCTCCTTCGAGATTTTCTTGGTATTCCAAGAGTCTTAGAGGTATGGCCTCTAGAGATCATGTTGATGCTATGCCCTTGGCTAGTGATGGTAAGAAGATAGGGAAGGTTATATTTCCCTTTAAGTTATGTGAAGAAGAGCATCTTCTTCACCTTTTTCCTCTTATGGATAAAGATTCCAAAGTGTTGGACAACCTTGCAGCTCCTGACGACCAACTCCCTATTGGTTATAAGGGACTTTCTTCTGAACCTCTTTAAATGATCTCTAAGAGATATATTATCCCAAATTATATCCAGGACCAATTTGCCTTTCAACTTGTAGCAACAAAGGCTTGATACCAAACTTTTACCCTTCAATTACTAAATGTAGACTAATAGTAATGATACTAGATTCTAAACCAACATTTAAAAAGATGAAAGTACTTTTGGAATCTGGATTGAAGAAAAAGTATTATTTCTTATATCTACATGCCTACAACACACACACACAAAATGAAAATAAAACTGAGAAAAATGTAAGAAGCAAAAATTATTACAACCAAGATTTGTAGAGAATCTGTAGTGTCGTGGCTTAATTCGGTTTAGAGCTAATCACAAAATGCTTAATGCAAGAGTTAAGAATAAATTGCAGATAAGATATAAAAAAACCATCTACCACCAATTCCATGAACAAAATTGAGGAGATTGATTCAAATGTGAAGTTCCAAAAGTGACAGAGCTTGTGCTCTCTCTATGGAAAAATAAGTAAAATCATTATTTATAGTGAAGACCAGAGGATTGGTGTTGGCTGCAAAGAAATCAGTGGGAATGTGTTGTGGAAAACTATGATTAGACATTGGATTCTCTTTGCTGAGAATATCTTTGGTATCTATGGCCTCTTTTCTCTAAAGGATATCATTTGCAAAGCATTTGATTTCACTCTTCAGGATTTCTTTGTCCTCAAGAGAATTTAGAAAGGATGAAAAAATGTTTATTTTCTTATAATATGGAATGATACAATCTAATGTGATCCAAACATTAGTTGAGATCTTGGCATCAGTAGTAATTAATATTTTGGTGTCTTTGAATTGCTACTATGTTTCTCGTCTCAGTTCCAAGGTTAGGTGTCAAGTTCCTCTTAAGACAAGGGTTTTGAAAAATGGAATGCCCTATTTGAATCTGAATCTGGTCAATTGATTTACATTTGAAGAACATTCCTGAAAAATGATCTTAGTACAAATGTATATGCATTTCTTCCTTGAAATAATAAACATAACAGACACTTAAGAGAACCCTTACAATAGCTGTGCCTCAAGAGTGGTACCACTAAGAAGAAGATTTCCAAATGGTTATGGACATTGAGAATCAAATTGTCAAGGAAAAATAATGATATCACCTTGAGCATCCATGCTTTAGAGAATTTGAATGGCATTTCCCAGTTCAAGGAGTAGCTAGCAAGCATAGACTTGCTAGAACCAGACCGATTAATGCTTCATGTATGGTGTGATGAGAAAGAGGACTTAACCACACATTCTAGGACTATAAGTTTGGCAGACACATACAATCTCCACTAATGCCCAACAGTTTGGCAATATCTTCTCTAGACCTTCCCATTGGAGGGAAGCTATTTTATGGGATACTGGGTTGTATTATAAGTCAGCTTGGCCATGCTATATATTCTTCGGAGTAATTCTCTCTTCTAAATTATATCTATGGAACTAAGATTTAATGAGGCTTTTATGGGTTAAAATGGAGTTTTGTAAGTGAATTTTCTTCAATTTCTGGAGTAATTAGAAAATTAGGTTTATGCTAAGCACCTACTACTTGTTCACATTAAAATGTTTCTATATTGTCAATTTATGAAAAAAAAATTAGAGTTGATCTCGACCTAAAACAATTGTTGGTCTATGAGTTGTATGCAGTGAGTAACCATTATGGAAGTACAGTAGGTGACCGTTACATAGAATACGTAAATTTAATAGAGGAGAACTAGTGGTATGACTCTGATGACAACCAAATTTCTGTTGTTAGTGAAGATAGGATAAAGACATTTAATGCTTATGTTATTTCCTATAGAAGAGTCAAACCTGAAGATCACTTAGCAAAAATTCGAGAACTATTCACTTCATAGATATTCTTGGACTTACAGAAAATTTTAACAACTCAATTATTAGTATGGGGACGTTGGAACTATACCATCTATGGTTTTTTGCAGCCTTTATGGTCAACTGGGGAGAAGCTTCTTGGTAGCTAACATGATTACATACATTTCCATGGTTTGACATCAAGCATTGTAATGCATTGTAAAAGTTTTGGAAGAATTTGATCAATGTTATTCCAGCATTTATTCTCAGTTTATAGAAGAGTCACATTAGCTGAAGCATACAAGTGACAATTCTCTTCTAGATTGAAGCATAAAAAACCTTATTATGCATAAAAATATTCAAGGGAAAGGAAATCAAGCAATCTTGTCTTCAACCAAGGTGACATATTTGACGGACCATTTTTTTCACTTGTTAAAACTTGTGGTCAGTTGATACCCCTTTGGTAATTTTCCTGTGAGAGTTTCATCACATAATCAAAGAACTCACACAATGTTCAATTTGATCCTCTAGTGAGGAAAATGTTATAGATCCATGTAGAGACATAAAGGAGAACCCCAACAAGTCTCCTCACTAATCTTGATCATAATAATATTAGAGAAAAAAATTTCTCAAACAAGGAGGCATTAGCATCCATGATTTTGCCCTAGAAGCCCATGAAGAGCCCTTAGAAATGAAGCTAGCCTTATATCACATTTTTGGAATAAAGGATAGAACTTGTGAATAAAAGAAATAGGGAGAATCGAATTGATAATGTTGTAGCATTCCAGAATCGGTGCACAACATTGAAGCCACCTTCCTCATTGAGAGAAGGAACTCAACCTTCTAATTGGAAAGAAAAACTATTCCTTTCCTTTGTTCCCAGATTTATGTGAAGCATTTTCTAATGCCCCGAGAAGGGGAGGAAAGGCAGATTCTTCAAGAGGGGAGTTAAGTGCTCTCCTACTCACTCTAGTGAGATACATGGGAGGATTAGTTGATACAGTACTTGTGGAAGAACTTGCTACCATGTTAGAGCTCTATCTAGAATTAAAATTCTTAGCAGTTGCAGTCAGCATGGATTCGTGTATGGAATTCTGTATATCAAGCATCTCACTGCTAGTTGGATTAGCTAAAGAAAGATGACTATTCATGTTCTGCCTTCATCCTCTGGCAACTTGTTGAGACTCATGCTCACTCCCTGGACGCTTATATTGAAAACTAACAGGAATCTGCATGCATCTGAATCACAATATTTAGCAAATATGATCCATAGCTTAGCAAGAAAGTTGAAAAGCCTAAAATAGGAAATCAATGCACACATCCACATATATCAGTACGAGGGGCATTGATGCCTTCCATGTATAAGGTTTTACTATAGAAATAGGGAAAAAAATATGAAAACAAGGGAACTCCATTATGTTCTTGTAAAGAGAATATATCAAATTCACATCACATGACAATTTTCAAAGCAGCAACAAATGACAAGAAATAAAAAAAAGACACCCTAAAACAACCAGAAAAAAATAAAATAATTAAGCCACAAGAACTACCCCAAAGCAGAGTGGGATATGCACAAAGGCCAAATTAGAAGGATAACAATCAATTTCATTTGAGAGGTTAATTTCAATGTTGCACAAGGACACGTCCCTCAGGGTGGATGCCCCCACGTTTCCTAGACTCCAGAGGTGCATTGCACCTTCGGAAACATTGCACTCTAAAAAATGTTTCCCTGGTGTCAAGACACGTTTCCCCAAAGTAGTGTCTACCCCTCAAAAAGGGGGCCATATGAACAACAAGTACACACAAATATGAACACTCAATATTGCATCTGCATTCAATAGCCGAATAAAAATAATACACAATGATGGCACAAATCCTAGCAGACTGTCAACGAATTAGCAATAATCCATCT
Organism: Pinus taeda; assembly: GCA_000404065.3. NCBI lineage: Eukaryota > Viridiplantae > Streptophyta > Pinopsida > Pinales > Pinaceae > Pinus > Pinus taeda. Next base: position 31,659 of record APFE030748943.1, read on the forward strand.
ACCGATCTTCTTTATAGATGAGATGTTGTGGTCGAAATATATCCTAAAGGAGTACATCCTAATCTGCATCAGAGAACCATTGCTAGGAAGGTGTGCCCATTAGAAGGGAGTGCAAGTATGCATGCATATCTCTCTTCCAAGGATCTACGCCCCATCTAGTCCAAATATTGTATCACAGAATACATTGTTGATGGTCCAGTATAGCGCCAATTATGGATTGGACTGATAATCATTATATGACCCTTACACCTCTCATTTCTTGCCATGCCTGGCTTTATACTGAAATGGTTGTGGTAGAGACTATTGTTCAACACTATCAAAACTCAGATAACTTTTTGGAAATCCACAAAATGCAACATCCTATAGTTCTTCAAATTGGTGGGAGTCACATGTCAACCTTTCAAAAGTGGTTGAACATGCAAATTCCTATGGTTGTAATGAAATCAATGTCAATTGTGGTTGCCCCAGTGAAAGAATAATTGTTCATGGATGCTTTGGTTCCGAACTGAGTGGAAAAACAAATGCTTTTTGAGGCATGAAGTGATGATATTGTAGAGACTTTAAAGATTGCAAGGTCAGATTTATAGGTCCATAGCAATACAGCAAGGTTGCAAACTGCTTTGTATACCTTTGATAATATGATTCATCACATTTGAGCCATGGGATTTTACGGATAAGGAAACTATCAAAAACCGTTGCTATAAGAAGTAGCACGAATTGTAGGATGGATTGTGAGAATAGTATTCAAAGAGAGACTATTAGGGCTATTGGGAAGAGAACAACTAGCTATGTAAATTGGAAATTGAATGGAGAATTAAAAGGGCTACACATCTATATATGAAGCAGTTTATACCAACATGAAGAGTTGTCTTGACATTGTCAAAAGAGGAACCATCTAACAACTAGTCAGTGTAATCTAAGCCAATTTAATTGAGCTAACTTGTCAAGCAAGGTGGCATATCAGTAAATATTTATATTTTAACAATCTAACTTTCAAGTACATACATTGTTAGAAACAATCGATGGGTGCTTTCTAATTTGGAATTGTGGAGTGTTATTGTGTATTCCCTTGCAATTTTGTTAATGTGGGTAGCTCAATTTTAGTTAAATATTGCAATAAGGATATATTTACCATATTGGGAACTAGAAACTTCCATTTATGAGCTAATGAAATGTGGGTTCAAACCTATAGATCACCACCTAATTTTTGGATCCTAGTGGTAGATTTTGAGAGCCTAGAGCCTAGTTTAACATCATTCACTTCTGCTCCCCACAAAATAGGCTTTTGAATGCTTTCCAACTCACTTTCTCTGCCTACCTTCATCTCTTGGCATTGCAGTGTCCGCAGATACTAGATCGCACTGATGGAGTCAACTGAGGTTTTACAAGAACCTATGAAGCAACAAGGCATGAGATAGTTGTGCATTGCATTCATCAATAAAAACTTACATATCACATAATTAATACAAATGTATACCAAGCATTGATAGGTCTGTGGATGAAGGAAGCACATATGTTGGAGGTATTTTATTCCTATGAACTGGATGAGGGTTTAGAGTAGAAGGTGCCACAAACAGCTCTATTTCTGAAGGAAAAACTCTCTCTGGTCGTGGAATTGCACATGTTTCATCCCATTGCACCTGTGATTGAAAATATGATGAGTGCCAACAAGATTTTACCTTAAAAGATTCACAAAAAATGTCAAAAAGGATACATAAACAACTGGTACTTGTGAAGTAAACATTTTATTAATAGGAAAAATAAGTTGAATGAACCACCTAAACAACCACTACAATAGCTACAAGAACTAACTATGGTAAGCATACATACCTTTGCACACAAAGATGATTGAGTAGGATCTATGTTACATTAGCTTGCCTAATGCCCTTGTCAGATGCCAAAGTTATAACCAGAGAATTCAGAATATAAAGCTGCATGCCTCGCAACCTCAACACCCTTAAGCTCCTCCACTTAATCTGGCCCCTCATCCCAATATTGGTGTTGAGGAAGGTTTGGTTCAATTTATTAGGAAAAACTATCAGGGAAATAAGATTGATGCAGCCCAAGAGTCACATGCCACCTGCCCTCAGTTTCAACTCAGCCAAACCATGGCAGGCCTCAGGACTCACAATCACGATTCTCAACCATATGATACTAGCTATTCCTCTCAAGGAATCAGACCTTATGGCTCTAGCAAGAGGGTCCATACCCCTTTGTCCCATCAAAACTATGAGTACTGAGATCTTGAGGATGCCCAAAGGGAACCAAAGTTGCACAAAATGCATGAATACTTTTGCTCACATCCTTGAGGGCCCATAAACATCCAATGTGTTCAATACCATTGCAGGAGTACCAGAAATTTCAGAAAAGTATGATGATGTATCGATCCTACACAAAGGTCAATGACAATAGTGTCATGCATATAATGGGACTTTCAGACCCCTATTGCAAGGTAATCTTTAGAAGGATTAAATGTGGTTTTCAAGATTTGGATATTTTGTCTGCAAAATGTTAATATTTTTGGGCTCATTCTTAATAATTATTTGAATTGTATTTTACCAAATGAAACCTCTTTTGTCTCCAACCATGAGGATGGTAGAGAGGGTGTTGCAACTCTAGTTCACCCTTATCTTGCCATGCTAGTCTCAGATTCAGATTCCAACCCCTGTCAAAGTTTTGTCCAGGTTTTACTCAACTTGGACAGCCATATGCTTAATTTGACCATAATCTATGCCCACAATGGAGTACATAAGCAATACATTTTTCAGCAATGAATAATCTATGAGCTCCAAGAAGCTCATTGGCACATAGAAATTTTAACACAGTCAATATTCATGAAAATAAGGAAAGGATTTTCCCAATAAGGCTAACTACCCATGAAAAAGAGGCTTGGTTCTCCATTATATCCCACCTCAAACTTCATGATCCTAATAAATACATGCATAGCTATTGTTTACTTGGTGTAAATCTCACAAGGGAAACAAGTGGGTCCTCAAAACCTAGATCACATTATACTTTCTGGGTAGATAAGAAAAGACAATATAACTTTACTAATGTCTAAGGAGTGATAAAAAAGATTGGTCAATGGGACTAAAAAGTACAATCCATTGTAGGAACATGTAGGATTTTTCTATCTAACTGATATTTTAGCCTAAATTGTGATGGACTTCTTGACTTTGCCTTCCTTAATTACATACTGTTAACTGAACCAGGTGACAAAATACTATACCCATTCAACAACATTGCAAAGTGTAACTCAGAAAACTAGTTAGGGATTTTTATTATATTCCCTGAACAAACCAGAGCTTGTATAGACACTGATAATTTAGCAAAAATCTTGTCTTTTAACATCTGTAGCTTGTGCATTATAGGTGAAAACATAAAGGAACTAATTCTAATTCTGTATCATATGCCTTGTCTTTCTAAATTATTTTATACTGTGACAAATTGCTATTTATTCTCTTTATGTAATTGAGTTTTTCTATCAAGAAAAGGACAGAGGACACCTCAATTCTGACTTCCAACTAGTTCATGCTCTTGTTGTCATATATAGGCATAATTAGATTCTTTTCATGCCACATAAGGACAGATTTATTTACAAATAAGGCATAACATTATGCATGGAAAAAAATTGTAAGTATCCTCTGTATGGAGAAATACTGCGAAGAAGTATGTTTTGTTGTTGCTTCTACAGTTTCCCTCACTACTATCTTTAGTCATATTAGAAGCCTCAGTTCTTCATAGATCCTGAATAAACGACATAAGGTTTATATATGCATTCTTCCAATAAAAAAATATAAGTCCTAATGTATCCTGTGATTTAGATAAGCAAATACGAATCTCCAGAATTTCTTGTGTTATGATGTATCCCAGGTGTAGGATTATAAGACCTTCATGCACGGATGAACTTTTCTCTTATAAAGACTAAATTCATTGTTGGTTTTCTGCTCTTCAAACATTTGATGCCATACCCATTTGTCCATGCCAAAGGTACTTTCCTTATTGTGCTTGAACAAATGGCAAACAAAATCATGTGCCCAACACCTCAATAAGCACATATCAGGTATCTTTCGATCACAGTAGTGGCTCCAAGTGTCTTTTCCATTTGATCACTGAAGATATGGGAATGTTACAACCACTTCTTATTGATAGCAACAGATTTCGGATGCAAGCATGTGTGTTGCTGCCTTATAGACCCTGACTCTACATCTGGAGATTCAAAATTGGAACACTCACTATGAAGCATGATTGGAAAATCCTCTAGAAAGGTGCTCTCAAAATAACACTCTTTCTATAATAGGAAAATATCTCCAAACTCAGCAGAAAATTTACGTAGTACCCTCGACTAGACATCGAAGTTTCTTGAAAATTTTCCAACGATAGTCACCAATCATGGCCTTGGGTAGTATGTTGACATTTTTTTTGTTATATCTTTATGTTGAACTTTTGAGCTTCTCTTCCCCTTAAAGCCTATAAAAGAAGAAGCTTAGTTCTCCTATTGTTCTAGACTCAACTGTAACTCAAGTCATAAAGTAAAAGAAACCAAGACCCCTATATCAATGGATCATTAGTAAGGCTCCAGAGCATTAATGCTTCTGTACATCATACAATGATAAATTTTGAATGTGAACCAAGTCTTGCACTCTCTATAGTGACATGATCTATAGTTCTTATATCAGTTGAGCTGAATTTTGGAGATTTTATGAATTACAGTAGCTATAGGCATTAAGCGATGAAATCATTCAATATTTATAACACAGTTAACCCTATTTTAGCTTTTCTATACTAAGCCTTAAGTAGCAGAGCAGAGCTTCTACTGAAGACATGCTTGTAAGCAAAGATCTTGGATCCTTTGAAAGGATTCATGCTCCTGGAAGTTTGAAGACCTGAAGCTATCATAGAACCCTATACAGTGAAGATTGTTGGTTACCTCACAATAATATGTGGCATCAATTCTTCTATGTGTGACACTTCTCTACAACTCAGCATCATCTATGATCTCTTTTCAAGTCCAGTATTATGCATGGTATTACTACAGTCCAGTAGCCATAATGATATGTTGTAGCCCAAGTAAATTGATGATTGTTTTATAGCCTTGTTCACAATCGAATTTGTGAACAAGACATATGGAAACATTTGATAGCTTATCTTTTGAAGAAGCTACAGGGATCTTCCCATAAAAGAAATTGCAGCACCTTAGATTTTTAAAAGGGGTGCAACACTCTTGAAACTTTTTTTTAAAGAACAACTAAGTGAAGAAGTGCATGGGACTTTGGAGAATCTCTCTATAACAACCCTTATCAAAAATGAAAGTTGAGGTGCCTTGAAGAAAGTGCATGAAAGATTCTATACGAGCATGATAAGCAGATGAGGTGTTGATTTTAACATCTGTCACCTAGCAATGGAGGATAATTCAGACATTTTGAAATAATCTCATGGGATAATTTCTTCTCCCTGATTGAAGAAGAACCATGATGATTCTTCAAAATTTTCCTCTTTGACCTAGAGCTTCCTTGAAGTTTACTGTTGCAGTTGCCTCATGAAAAGTATCATCCCTTGCTGGAGAAGCTCATAGTTGAAAGCTAGATGATCACGTGAAACAAGTCTTCAGAGGGAGATATAGAATCTTTGGCAGTATGACCTGATGACTCTTCTTGCCAAATGTTTATTGATAAGAGAAATAACTCAGATATATCCCTGTTATTTGAAAGACTGCATGAAAATTGCATGATCATGACTTTGGTTATATTTTGGCAAGGTCACTTTTCTATATATATATCCAGAGTAAGTTATAGTCGAGCCATAAAGGTGCAAATATTGATGATATCTATTTAATGACCCTCTCAAAGTAGGAGGGAGTAGACCTAGCCTTCATAATCTATTTCATGCACTTAAGATCTAATGAACAAGTTGTTGGTCTGCATATGCATATCTAGTGGGATCCCCGTATCCTAGATAAATGCCTCGCTATGAAGACTCTATCTATATATTGATAGCTACCTAGTAAGATATCTCAGTGACTCTATTGTCTATAATTTGAGGTACACTGATGAAATCCAAGATTGCATGAATATTTTGATGCTGGATCAGTTGGCAGTATGATGGATGGAAAGAGAACATCTAGTATTATATCTCTTGATTCGGTTGCTCTGAAATCACTATTGAGGTTGATTGTATAAAGCAGCAAGCATGGCTTATTACAAAGCCATTTCAATTGAAGAAGTTCTTCAGTGAGCCATTTGAGCACGTGCTATACTGTGATATTCTTCAGAGGATCCATACTCCACATATATTGGGTACCGCTTTATGGTGCATTGGAAAGCTACCTAGATTCATCATTGTTGAATGAGAATATTACTTTCTTCAAAGAGAGGCTGGGAGTTGTGGATAGACCTTACTAGGAGGGTCCAGTTGAACATTAAACTCTGGGAGCTCTTGGGGGCCTGGGGTACTTCTTGAGAGTTATGAGCGACAATAGAGTGAGTGGTTCACCTTCTCCTGTGATACCCCATGATGGTTGACATGTGTGTAGGGTGAGTGGTTCACCTTCCCCTACGATTGATGAGATATGCAAAGGATGAGTGGTTCACCTTCTCCTATGGCATATGAGCAGGATGAGTGGTTCGCCTTGTTAAAATTGGCAACTAGGGCCAAACTCCATGTGGGTCATATTATTAATGGCAGCTGATATTTTTCTTGGATCCCTCTCATGGAGAGGTGTAGGATTGATCTAAATATCATCCGATTCTGATAAGTATTCATCGAGATATGAATTTATTTGTGTTATGAGACAATTCATCAAGGTCAGCCAGCAACCAAATAAACCCCACAAGTGCTGAACGTTTTACTATAAAATGAGATGACTTGAGAGTCATTTTAGACACACACTTCTCCTAAGATCTCTCTCTATTCATATGGGTTTGCGTTATAGACATTTTTGGGCACTGCAACCCCAATCATAAATGTCCATAAACCAAGGGCTCCTAAGTCCCTAAAAGTGTTGCTTCACACCCTAAAATAACAAGGTCAGCTGATTACATCATCTCCTAGAAGTTCTCCATAAACAACTGCTCAAAACTGGACAAAACTGGACCATATTGATTGCTCCATGGCCAGGGTGCGATGCATCTCACCTTGTATACATGGGAGGTGCGATGCATACTAAAAATTCCTTCTATAGGGTGCGATGGACGAAAATAGACAAGTGGCAGAGACAATTTGCTAAGTGGATGATCAAGGAATCTTCTAGAAACTTCTCATATGACACTTGCCCCTCAGAATTCGCCCAAGCATGAGTAAGAGATCAATGAAATCTCCAAGTGGAGCCAAGAACTATCAGTGGAATGACACTAGTAAAAAACCAAGAGCTGACTCACACCTCTGCAAATATCTATATATAGATCTCTCATCCCAGAGATCAGGCGTTAGAGGCTAGAATCTTGTATCTTGTAGAGAAGTGTTGTCGGTTTTCTGGTGTAACATCATAGTGTTGGGTGATCTAAGCTTTAATTGAGGTGAAGAAGGGCTTTCTTGCTAGAGGATGATGTTGGGTCAGAACAATTGGTTGTAAACCTCTTGTTATTCTTGATATTAATAAAGTTACCCAAGTTTTCCTCCACATTCTTGTGTATTTGATTATATATGCATTGATGTGGTTAGTACATATCTGGTCCTGTGTTGTTTATGAATATGGATCTTTGTTCTTCGATAGTATTATTTTGCTTTGATTCCACAGGTGCTCTCTGAAGCTGTGTAGACAAAGAAGGAGTGGCAAAGATATATCGAGAAGGAGAGGAACCGAGCAAGAAACGAAGTGCAAGACAAAGGTTGTTGTCCTTTGTTCCCCTCTTGTCTATTTTTCATAAAGGAAAGTGAAAGTAGTTTTAACTTGTTTGTTTCTAAGATAGTTACCAGGCTTAGTGGGAATAGCAGCTCCGAGTGGACACTATTCCCGGTAACAAAATGGCGACTCCATTGGGGAGCGAATAGATTGTTTGTTATTCTATCTTTGTTTGTTTTATAAACTTACAGACGGAGCCTAAAGTCAAGCCAGCTAGCCTTCGAACTGCATTTGCTATGCAAATGAAAAGTAGATCAATGCTGCTTCAGTCTATCTCCGGGTTTTGTTTATAAATTGAACAAT
>APFE030748945.1:0-12406 GCA_000404065.3 Pinus taeda
TAAATGCCTTCTCCAATGAATCTAGTTCCCAAAGGTGAACCTCATGTTGGATGTTATCTTTTAAAGTCCCTATGAACACATCAATCATATGCTCCTCTGGAATATATTTTACCCTTATATTAAATTTTTGGAAGTCCTCAGTATGCTCCATCATTGAACCCTTTTGTTTGAGATTTATCAATTGGCTAAAAAAATTGTTGCTTTTTGTATCCTCATAATGTGCTATCATTTCATCTGTAAAAATAGCCTAAGTGACAATTTGTTTATGAGAGAAAAACCATCAATACCATACAAACTAATTTGGTTCCAAATATAAAGATGCAATGCGTACCTTTTGTGTGTTTTTCACATTATGGAGATCAAAAAAATTGCTCCATCTGTAGTATCCATGTTCTGGGATCCTTGCCATCAAACTTCCTCGTATCTATCTTTGGAACATGGTAGTTCTTTGATCCAATGTTAGAGTCTATGAAATCATGATTAACATTTATTTTGTTCTCATCATGAGTTTCCTTTACTACCCTTTCGCCATTAGTAAGCATTTCTTGTAGAAACTTTGTCGAATCTATCTTCAAATCTTCCATGCCTTTCTTTAAATCATCCATCTTAGATTCCATGCCATCCATCTTAGCTTCCACGTCGTTCATCTTAGCTTCCACGCCATCCATCTTAGCTTCCACGTCGTCCATCTTAGCTTCCATGTCATTCATCTTAGCTTCTACGTCTTTCTTTAAACCATCCATCTTAGTTTCCACGCCATACATCTTAGCTTCTACGCCTTTCTTTAAGCCATCCATCTTAGCTTCTGTTACATTTTGTGTGAGTGAAATTTGTTTCACTTGGTCTCATAATTTTGATATATCATGTTACATTTCTCCCTCTTCTTCATGAGTCATGCTAGAGCTTTCAGGTTGCTTACTAGGTGTTTCCATTTTCTTTCTTCAGGGCATAAATTACTGATAATAATGCTTCACTATGCCCTTTGAATTCCTTCAAACTAATTTTTCAAGCCAAGCTTACACAAAAATTTTAAAAAAACTACACACCTTTTTTTTCACTTTGTAGGAGCTCGATATTGAATCTGATGTATCTCTGTAATTTTGGATCTCCAAGGTCTGAAGTTTCTTCCTGCGGTAACCCTCTGAGTAATATTTCTAACCCCACAAATCTAATCAAGGTTGGATTGTCCAATGAAGAGTTATGCCAAATCTCCCACAATGGCCTGAGTATAGACTAGTTCAGTAGAGTGAACTTGTACGACGTGTCACGTGTCACTGTTTCAACCTTAGGTTCTAAAAATGATACCCAAAAAACTAAAATCCATCCTATTTATGTAACTTCTTATGAAAATTTAATTTGATGCTCAGAGCGAAAGTTATGATGATTTTCCCAAGGTCACTTGTTTGGAATGTAACTCGGGGGTCTGCAAAAACCCTAACTTCCTCAGATTATATCTCTGAAAATATAGTGAGACAAGATCTAAAATTAAGGCCTGAGGTTCAAACCGATTCCATCTCAAATGGGTTTTTTTTTAGCTTTTGAAACTTTGTAGCGAAAAATTTCTAGCGAAAATGCCACGATGACCTATTTGGAGCAGCGAAATCCTAGAATCCAAAGCTCTGATACCAAATGTTATGAAACCAACTCACAAAAAGATAGAAAATATAGATCAACACCTTAGAAATAAGCCTCTTCGAGGGGGAAACCTCCTTTACATTACAAAAATGACAATTTCTTAGATGATTCAAATGACAAAACCTCCTTCTATATATAGAGTATAAGGATTCACAATATAACAAAGCTGACCTAACAATAATATATAAAGGCACAAAAAAACAATAGTGGGATTCTATGGGGCAACAATAATAACAATATGGGGACAATAGGGGCACAACAATAACAATAAGGGATACAACGACAATAATAATGGGGGAATCACTAGTATTATAGGGACCTAACATTGTCAAAAAGGAACATAACTTTAAATTTAATATCTTGTAGCTTTCATAAGTGATCTTGATCAAAACATCTTTTAAGTTGTTGTGATTACAATGTATCTATACAATATTTTTTTCTTGTATTCTTTCTTATTGTGGATTTGTGGCAGCCAAAACATTTTCTAGAACTTATAATTTTATTTGAATTTGAGTTGATTTAATTTTATGATTGAAAACACATACACAAGTTTTCTAAAATGAATATTGAAGCTTTAGATTTGAACAAGTACATTGCATTATGTGTTAAGTATTTCTTTTGCATAAGCTAGCACACTACTCATATCCATATCAAGTTGATGTGTGATTGAATTAGGTTTAGAGCCTTCTTTTCTTATGAAGCATATATGGTTTAGAGTGATTATAATTAGGACTATGTGAAGATTGCAACTGAATCCGTTTCCCTTTTTGGTCTTGCTCTCTACATTGAGTTAGGAAGAGAATTTGTCTACATTTATAGTCCTCTTTTGATGGTGTGAATTTTGTTAAGGGTTTTTGAATCCCTTGTCCTTTAGAAAACTGAGATAGGCTTCACACAAAAGTTGCTTAGCCCAGTCAGGAGCCAGAGTCTTGATTCCCGAGTGACCAGTAGTTAGGGTTTGCTTTCTAATAATGCCATTTGGATTGCAGGAATATAATAGAGTTCAAGAAACTCATATGATTTTGAAATTTTGAAAGTGTTAATTGAATAGCTTATGAAGCAAGAAAAATATTATTTTTTTGCAAGTCTGTGGAGTCTTCTTCTAGGAGATATTATGTAGTGTCTCCCAATATACAATACATCATATTGACATGATGATGTTGGATTATTAACTAACATATACTGCAACCGATAAAAAGGAAAGAGAACAGTGTCAATGGCTCAAAAATGAAGAATAGGACCCTCGGATAAGTAACCCATGGAAAATATCAAAGAGTGAATAAAGAAGAAATAAAAGCTCCTGCCTCTCCAAAGAATTTTGTTGAAGGTCAAGCATTCTTGTCAAGCAAAGTCAACAAGGTAGGTAATCAAGAAAATATCTTTATGACCTTGGAAAATTTAGAAGAGGAAGGTGACATCCTAAATATCTTACCTTGAGATCAAACTGTCCCTTCTAAGGAGATTCCTCATTAAAAAAATATACCACGAGGAATTCCCCCTTTAGAGGATTCCCCCTTTGAGGAGACTAACAATGAATATAAAGAGGGACACGTTTTCCTCTCTCAAAGGCTCCCCCAAAATCCTCAGGGCCCATCTTTTGTGGATTCAGTGGATGAAAAGTCTGAAGGAGAGGTAATAAAAGAGGCAGTCAATGTAAATTCCTAATAAATTAGGGAAGAAATTAGATTGGGACATCCCTAGGGAAAATGATGAAAAGGAAAAATAATTAGATACCTAAAGCACTCTCGAAGTATTACCATCAAGAAAGCCCATAATCATAAGGAAGGGAAGTGATTTGGCCCCTGGGAATTGGGAAAACTTCAAAACCTCAAGTAAACGATGAAGGAAATCTCTTGAAACTATAGATGGTTGTGGAATGAGAAAAAGCTAACATAGGTAAGAAGTTTGATTAGGAAAGAGAAACTCCTAATCCTCCCTCTCTACGAGAAAAAGTTGGGGCAACCCTAAAAAAATGTAAATTCTTATGGCAAGAAAGCAATGCATTAGTAGTTGGATCTTGTGGGGCTTTTCGAGGCCTTTGTATGTTGTGGTCTGATTCATTTATTAGAAGAAAAAAATAAGACATTGGATAACCCTCCATCCTCTTTATATTCTAAGAAATGAGGTATGCACCATAGTAAATGCTTATGTGTTTGTAATGTACCATGAAAATTTTTATTGTCATAATTCTTTAATTAATCAAAATTGATATGAATTTAAAAGCAATCGTATAATTGGTGGTGATTTTAATACCACCATCTATCGTTGGGAAAAAAAGGAGGAATTCTAGTATAAGATCCTTTTAGGGGAAAATATTGAATATCTCATATCTTCTCATGAACTCATTGATATACTTTCAGCCCAGTGAAAATTCACCTAGAGTAATGGGAAATTAGCCCAAGTCATATAGTTGTCAAGCTAGAACACTTCCTTATCAACAACGACCAATTAGATCATCAATTCTCTTTCACCTCTGAAATTTTGGCTTGGAGTGGTTCTAATCACAAGTAGATTATGATGTCCCTGTGTCTATAAGAAGATTAAGGTCCTCTTCCATTTTGATTTCACCATCACTAGGTTCAATTGTAGGACTTTTTTGAGGTGGTCTATAACGCATGGGAATATTGAGTCTTAAGCTCCTTGGTGTTCATGTGGGAGAAAATGTTGAGAAACGTGTTATCATTGATGTCAAGAGAAGAAGTGAATACATGTTCATGGGGATTTTGTTTAGCGTTTGTTGATGAATTGGTTAGTTGGATAGTCCTCTCAGATACCTTTCCAACGGTATATGGAACTTAGAAAATCCCCCAAGGATTAAGGAGAAAAGGCCTTTCGAAGTGAAGGCATGACTGAGTAGTTTTTGGTTTGAGGTCATCTGTGCATATCCAAGCCAACAAACATATTCAAAATGTCTAGCTAGAGTGGAATTATCTAGAAATTTGGATTTGTAAGCTATGGAATGGACATCCATATATTTCGATTCATCGGGAGATGATGAGATCTGGGGGCATTCGAACTTGTGGGAAATATGGGCATCCAGAGTATATGCACATGTGCTAACTTAGAGAATACCTAGATATGGATTGGCTTAAGGAAAAATTCTGATTGGTGCAATGTTCCACACAACGAAGGTAATATCTAGGAATTTAGCCCTTAGAAATTTTATGAATAAAAACATAGAAAACACCTCGGACCCCGGATTCAATTCCATACTAGTACTGGTGGAAATGTTGATAGATGGAAAAATTATAGTGGATGATAAGGATGAGTTGCGCACATGTGGTATGAAATCAACATGATGACATGGCAAGTGACACATGGAAAGTAGTTTTGGAGTTTTTGGGTGGCCAAGTGGATCGAATTTTAGTGACATGTGGCATGATGATGTCATCATGCTGTAAGCATGACATCAACTAATGATGTGGCGAAGCATTGGGATTCACATCCAAGAGTTGGTTTGTAAACAATTCTCTATGTTAATGAATTTCTGGAAATGTGTGGTGACAAGGTGGTGGGAATTTTTTTTTTGTTAGATCCAGATGATCTAAGAGCAATGTAATATCTAACCCGTATACAAATCAAAGGGTACAGAGATTGGGCACTGTGGAAAATTTTAAAACACCCATATATCGAATGAGTGGCAGGGTTTTGTTTCGTCAAAGTTCTCCAAAGTGCCAAAATGTGGATCCCCCCTCCATTAACCGTTGGAAATAAGCGGGGGGGAGGGGGCACTTGATAATGGATTTTTATCTACATATTGTTGGAGATCTGTTCATGGGACGCCGAGGGAAGCTACGATGGAGCTCGTGATAGAGGTAACAAATTGTAAACCCTCCACTTTGTTGTCTATTGAGCATACAAGAGGGCTCCACAGTAAACATCAACTATTGATTTAACTAGGCTTTAAAGACCAGAGACTGTAAGTCGTCGATTAGCACATGATTTTAGAAATTTGTACTCCATGATATTTTGGCATTTGATGTTGGTGTTTGACTAAATTTGGTGTTTTCACGGTGATTTATGCATTCCAAATTTGGTGTTCCAATGCCAAAATCAAAACAGACAAAAGGACAAGTTGACATGCAAATCGGAAAAGCAACAATATAGCAAGTTTCAAAAGATAAATTGAGAATAAAACATTAATATCAATCAAAGAGGAACAACCAGTGAGAGAATTAGAGTATTTAACTCATTGAAATATAAATTAAACAACAACTAATTCCAAAAATAGAACTGAAGTCAATCTGAAAGTTAAACTCTGAAATAGAAAGACAGAGATAAGATTTGAAGCTTTATATATAATAGCAGAAGCATTATAGAAGGTGTGCCTTTGGTGTGAAAAACCTTACAGAGAATATGTGTTGGAGATTTGAGAGGATCTCAGATTGAGTACATGTGAGTGGAATTGATTAGAGAAAGATCAGAGAATTATTTCAAAAATATTTTGTAAGCTATGGACATAGCTCATATTTTTATGAAATAAATATTCAATTTGCATGGAATATCCAAGAAGGCAATTTCAAATATGGATACCATGTTCACTTCAAACTTTTGGAAAGCATTGTTTGTTGGCTTTGGAACTCAGCTATCATTTAGCACAGTATATCATCCTCAAACATATGGTCAAGCAGAAGGGGTAAACAAAATTCTATAAGACATGTTAAAGATGTATGTCATGCAAATACTGAATAGGTGGGAATAATTCCTACAATTAGTTGAATTTGCATACAACAATGGGTAACAAGAGTCGTTGAAGATGAGTGCTTTTGAGGCACTATATGGTAGGAAATGTAATACTCCCATTAGGCGGGATGACCCAATGAACAGAGTGATCCTTGGATTTGACATGTTAAGAGAAATGGAGTAAGAAGTGATTAATATTAGGTAGACATTGAGAGCAACACAACTTAGGTAAAAGAGTTATGCAAACCAACAAAGAATGCACAAAGAATTCCAAGTGGGAGAGCATGTATATCCACTTATCAGACTAAGGAAGAGCTCACTAAAACTGGGGTCATGTACTAAATTAGCAGCCATATATTATGGACCATTTCAAATTTTGGAAAGAGTGGGACAAATAGCTTATAGACTGGCCATGTCATCCATAGTGAAAGCATGCGATGCATTTCATATATCTTTTCTTAACAAGTATGTACATGACACTATGCATGTGATTGATTATTTTGTGATACATGTGGAATTTGAGGAATAATTACAACCCAAACGATTGTGCATCATGGACCAGAGACAAATTGCACTCTAGAGATAAGTAATGGAGTAGGTTAAGGTGCAATTGAGCACTTTCCACTTGACGAAGCAACCTAACAATTTGTAGAGCAAATGGGGGTACTCTGCCCATTGTTTTTAATGTATAGACTAATGTAAGTGAATATTAATTATAAAGCTCAATTTTGTGTTAGTTTATAGAACACTGAGGACAATGTTCCTTTAATGTGGCGGGGTTGTGATAACCCACACTTTTATCCCCTTGTTCCTTTTTGTATTTTGAATTTTAATGCTAGCGTGGAGAGCATAACTAGCTAAGGAAACCTGATTGCAAACACTAAAATTAAATGTTAATTATTAATGTTCACCTGAAGGGAGGAACGACCTTATGGATCCCATATTTGAGGGAGCTTACATGCCATGAAAGATCACAAAACTAGCCTCAAATTTAATGTTGAACTATCATTTGTAGACCTGGCTAAGCCACTTGATTGACATGTTTATTTATGAATTGGGATTAGGGAGCCATGGGGGCAACCTTTCAAACACACATCAATTAAGAGAAAATATGTGAGTGCACAACTTAAGAGAACACACAAAAACACACACTCTTTCTCTCTCCTGTTGTAAAAATAGAATGCGCTCGATGCTAATATTTGGAGCATATGGATGTTATGGAGTATTAGCAATGAAAGATAGAGTGCCTTTCAACTGTTATACAAAGCCTGTGTAAGATCTAAACCTCTGTGAATTTGGGTGCAATCCCTATGAAATGTGTGAGGCCACTAAATTGTGTTGTCTAAGCCTGTATGGTCAGTGGGAGGCCCAATGGATGATTGAATCAAAGTGGTGATCGTTGTATAGTTGATAAACACTTGGATTGTGGACCCCTATGGTGCTTGCTATGAAAAGATAGATGATAAACCACTTAGATAATGGATTCCAAATCCATAGACTAAGCAATACCCCATCTAAACCTTGGGTGAATCCTTGTGAATGAATTCAGAGGAAAGAGTGAGTCACTATGCTGCTTAGTGTTAAGAATAGTTGATAAACCACCTTGGTGCTTACTATAGGTACAACTAACAAACCACCTTGGTGCTTGATGTCAAAGAGAAATTGATAAACCACCTAGACAGTGGACTCTATATTTTGAGTGTTTAATGAGTCTTTTGGTGTGAATTCCCTGAGCAAACATCTCCTTAGACATTGGATCTGACTGAGAGGTGGTTAGCTGCAAGAAAGTTGTGGTCCAACTATCCTATGGTTGAGTGGAGAGTAGTTATCCCCACATCAATTTCCAGTAGCATACTGTGAACCAAATACGTGTGAAATTCTCTTTTTGTTAATGTAATGATATTATTGTGCAATGTTTTATAACTTGTGTTAAGCTAGAAGTATGTAAGTTAGTGGTAAAAATTATTTAGAGCCTTTATAGCCCATTAATTAAATGTTGATGAGTAATTGTAGGTACAATTGTGGATCACAACTTATGTTCCAACTAGGAAGCTTAAAAAGCCTTTTAGTTGTCATAAAGGTTAAGAGCCATTTGGACTATGAGGAATCATGGAATGATCATCCATAATTAATTCATGATAGTAGGGAATATGGGTCTAAATGTTCTTAGACGATTTAAATTATGTATTTTGTTTTATTTTTCACCACAAAATCTAAATTAAATGTCTTAGATCTGTGAAAATATTGGGAAAAGTCAGGAGGAGTTAATAATAGTAAATTCTTATTCTTTTTCGTGTTATGTGGAGAGAAATAAAGCTACTTTGATGCATGAAAGACAAATATAGCACTTAAAGTAGCTAATTGTGCTTAAATTCACGTTAATTACTTAATTAAAAAAATATATATATATTTAAATTTGTTGTAGTCACGTGTAAAGATTTTCAATGGTATTTATTTGAATTTAATGACACACTCCCCCATTATGTGGAAATATTTCCTTTCCCCCCTATATTTTTGGTGGACTAGATTTATCAGTGTGTAAAGATTTTCAATGGTATTTATTTGAATTTAATGACACACTCCCCCATTATGTGGAAATATTTCCTTTCCCCCCTATATTTTTGGTGGACTAGATTTATCAGTGTGTGGATGAACGCAGTATGTCCAATTATAATTTTTGTGTTTTACCTTGGTAAAAATTGGAGAGGAGTATGTACTTACGAGATAAACTTATAATTTCTGGAAACAAGATTTATTAATTCCATTAGCGGAAATAGGTCTCTGTGGTCTCTGTGGTAAGTCTCTCTGCTTGAAAAATCTTGGTAAATCTACGTGGAACACGCGACCAGTGAAAGCATGTGAGGATATATATATATATATCCTCACATACCTTAACTCAAGGTGTGTCTTTTAACTCCACACATGTTCCCATAAGCTTTAGACTTATCAAGGTAAAAAACATGCATTAAGTTAAGGTATATATATATATATATATATATCCAACTACAAAGAAGACCAAAATGTAAAATAGTAAGACTACTTGAAATGTCTTAAAAATATTCTAACCATAAAAATGTTTTAATGACATTGTCCATATTAAAATGATTTTATATTATTAATATATTTTATTATATGTCAATATCACTTAATCTTGCATATCTAAATATTTTACTTATGATCCATAATAAATAATTGTATTCTTATTAATATTTTTTAAATGCTATATATCAATTTTATTTATAAAAATTAAATGATATTGCACATCTCCCTCTCAAAATAGTTTATGAAGCTAGAACTAAGCCAACACACTAAGAGTGACATTATTGATGTTTTGAAATGTTTTTAATTAAAATTACAAAATATGTATATTGATTTATGTTTTACTATAGTTGGCATTGTATTTTTGTTTAAAATGTATTTTATTTTAATTTTAAAAAAGACATGTGTCAACTCGAGGTTGAGCAAGGAAGAAATAGCACATCGCCCTCATATTAGGTTGTAGGATGTCCCTGTCTACGTAATGATTATTTATCTTCTTTAGAATTTGACCAAATTAGTTGAAGTGGATATGAGTTAGTAAAATAATACAATTATGGGAATAAAGTTAATAATTTGTAAAGGATTTACCTAGTAAACATTATTTTTAAGTAACAACCACGTGTTAATAAATATAGACGTAAGTTATGTGGAAATAAGGCAATGATTTACCATATTGGGGGATGGGTATGTGATACAGTGGTATTAAAACAAGATGGTAGCACTCTCACAACCTGAGATGACATAAGGGGGTGGGAGGTGTTATAATCTTCACATCCATCCGATGTATCATCCACCTATTCTCTAAAGCTATAGAGATAACAACCCTAATAAAACTGTATATTTTGACTCCTCATAATCCACTCCCTCCTTCTTGGAGAACCCTCTCACCATGAACCCAACCTTGTACTTCTCGACACTATCAATTGCAACATGTTTGATCTTGAAGATCCATCTCTAATTGACCATTGATTTCTCCTCTAGCCTCGACACAATTTCCCACACATCATTCTTCATGACAAAGGCATGACATCTCTTCAAACTTGTTAGCCTATTGCCTCCTCATAGTTATTAGACTCAAAGTTAATGATGTCACTCATGAGTGCCATGTAACTAGGAAATTGTCTTGGTGGTATGCTCTCCCTAAAAGTGCTCTTAGGAGCTTCCACATGCTCTTAAGCATCTCTCAATATCTACTCAATCCATCTTAGCCTCCTCATGATAGAAGTAGAAGGTGCCTCCTGCTCCTCCTTTTGACCTAAAGAAAAAGTAACTACTATGAGCCTCTCCTCAACCTTCAGAGCCTCTCACTCCTAATCATCTACCATTGTTGGTACTGTATCATATGAATTTCTCAATGCCTTGTGCTTCTCAAATTTCACATCCCTGCTCAACATAATTTTGCCTTGTTATGGGATGTACACCCTATTTGTCTTAGAAGTCTCACCGTAAAAAACAAAAAAAACGTTTCAATCCTAAGGGATCCAACTTTGTCCTCTTCACTGATGGTACATGGATATACATTGGCCACCCGAATATATAAAAATTCCCTACCTCCAATTTCACTTTTGTCAACACCTCCTCAAGAATCTTAACCCCCAAGACCTTGCAAGGACCCTTGTTATGAATATAGAATGTTGTATTACATGCTTCAAACCACATGAACTTGGACAAATCATAATAATAGAGTATGGCTTTAGTAACCCTAATGATGGTCCTATTTTTCCTCTCACCAATCCCATTTTACTGTGGGTTGTAAGGAATTGTTAATTCTTTCTTTTTGCATGCCTCTTTGCAAAAATCCTTGAACTCATTGGAGGTATATTCACCCCCATTGTTTGATCTAGGGACTCTAACCTTCCTCCTTCTCTGGTATTTTGTGATAGCTTTAAACTCTTGAAACCTACTAGAGACCTCATCCTTTGCCTCCATGAAGAAGATCCATGTCCTTTTGGAATAATCCTCTATAAGGGTCACATAATATTTGGACCCACTCAAGGACTGCACTGAAATAAGACCATAAATGTTAAAATGTACTAGATCCAAAAATCTTTTGGACCTAGAATCATTTCTTAGGAAATCATTCTTAGCATACTTTCCCAAAGCACACTCTTTGCAAACACCTTATTGCCCCATGTTGAACTCTAGAAGACTAGTGACAATCTCTCGTAAAATAGGTAAAGCCTTATGATGCAAATGTGCCATCTACCTGTGCCACAACTTGTAAAATTTGTTGTTGTCATGAACCAATGCTCCTATTGGTTGACCCCTCAGTATATACAAGTTCCCTTCTCTCCTCCTAATTAGTCATCCTATGCTCGAAGTAGAATTTCTAAACTGGAAAATACTCATCCATTTCTAAAGAGCACCTCATACCCTATATCCTCCATGGCTACGACTATTAGAAGGTTCTTGGTCAATATAGGAATGAATAATACCTCTGTCACATCCAAAGGCTCCACTAACTCTAGCTGAAATTAGATAGTACCCATCCCCTCCACAACACACTTGACATTATTTCCAAGCTCCACATGTAGCTCTATGTCTTTGAAATACTAGCGAATAAATCAAGTGATCCCATCATGTGATGAGAAGCACCATTGTCAATGAACCATAGACCCTTGGATATGGTACTAGAAAAGAAAGATACAAGTGAGAATTCCTATTTAAAAATGTGCAACAAGAGATGTTAAATTTAGAATGTGCTAAAAATAGACATCCTAAAAATAACATATCTAAAAATAGCAGTTTGGCCAGTGACCACATTGGGTGAGATGTGAAACTGCTAAAAATAGAAAGTTCTAAAAATAGCATTTATGGGTCCCTTCCTATTTATCGCAGTCCCTAGTCTATTTATAGGAAGTAAAAGTAATTTTGGTCTTAACAACAGTTGGAAATATTAATTAAATAATTTTGTTGAAATAATTAGTTAAGGAAATTCGAATTTGAAGTCTTTGTGAGCATGCACATGAGTTGTCCCACTGATTGAGGAATTTATCCTTAATTTCCTCCACTGATTTGAGGAATAAGTATGAGTTTCTAATGGAGAATC
>APFE030748949.1:0-10463 GCA_000404065.3 Pinus taeda
AAAGAAAGGAGTAGAATGGTTGTCTGCAGAGTTAACGGTAGACTGAGATCTAAGCTCTGCTACAGACATAGGAAATGCCATTCCACCAACTTGTCCATCAACTAATGTGGTCATAGGTGAAGGCAAGGTTCAAGGGTCTGAAAAATAATGAGTTCGAGAGAACTCTTCCCATGAAGACTCCTTGGATGATGAAATGACATTGGTTCTAGTGATAGGAGAGGGAAAATCAAATGTACCCATCAATGAAGAATACATCCCAACTCCTAGATTCTCAGTAGGCGGGTGAGGGTTATCCACTAAAGGAACATTAGAATCTGATGTTGCCCTAGGATCAACTGGAGTATAATCCAATTGATCAACCTTGATGATTTCCCCTCATGAGGAAAGAAAATGACACGAAACAGAGTCGAAACAACGTCATCCATTTCGTATACCTAGTTCCTTCCTAAGAGGAGATTATAATCTAGGTTAGCGTCAATGAATTCTACTTCGATATTGATGACCTTCCCCCTAACACATATGGGAAAGGCCAGGATAATCCCATGTGGCCTATGAGAATGCCCATCAAATGTAGTCATGAGGGTAGGTGAAGGAATAGTTGGAGGCGAACCAATGGCCTTCTAGCATGACATCGACATGACGCACATG
The DNA here is from genome assembly GCA_000404065.3 of Pinus taeda. Classification (NCBI taxonomy): domain Eukaryota; kingdom Viridiplantae; phylum Streptophyta; class Pinopsida; order Pinales; family Pinaceae; genus Pinus; species Pinus taeda. Next base: position 649 of record APFE030748949.1, read on the forward strand.
GATGATCCTTCATCAATAATGGTACGAAAAAGGTTAATTTTCTGGTATGTAGGCTTTATTTGAAAAGCCATGTGATGATGGATTCGCTTTTTGACATTGAGCATGTCGAAAGTGAGCACTAAAGAGTTATTTGGATCAACTGCCCCTATCGCCGAAAGTAAAGCACTTCGTTGAGATCGACACAACTGGAGAACCTCTAAAGTGGACATGGCGCATGGACTCTGAGCCATATCCTCGAAAATGGAGTGATTTTGGGTGGCCCTAGCAATAGGATTAATAGTCGCATGTTTAGCAGAACCTTTCGGTATCCGTGGTATAGTCTCAAAAGGGGGTCGCTCAATATGAAGGTCGGTATTTTCGGGACCAGTTTTGACCTTGGATGCTTCAACTTCACCATAATCACATGACCAAGTGGTCACATGGATGTTAGAACCCATCACGAAAACATTTGATGATTTCTACCCTTCTTGGTTGCCCCCTACAGAGGTACCATATTTGAACTCGCGCCAGCAAGCAGTTGCTGCCCTTGGGGAAAAGAGTTGGTTAACATAGCTTGAGAGCTAGAAGTCCCTCGCTGCCCTAACAAGCACTGAGCACCTTGAATCTTTGGGCAGAGATGAGTTAAATGGTCTCCACTACATAGCTTGCATGGAAACTTAACTTTCTTTCTAGACTCATTTCCACCACCACCTGCATTATTGTCCGGTTTATTTGCGTCAGTCTTCCCATCTTGACTCTTTCTTACCTCATCCTTTCTTTTTCCCATTGGAATTTTGATTTCATTTGGGTTTGGAAGATTATATGGCATTAACTGAAGAGGGTTGAGAAGACGAAGGGTTAGACAATGTGACCTAGTTGTTAGAGGTAGTTTGTAAAGACAACTACTGCAATTGACTCAATAGGTTCACCGCATTTTTGTCTACGGATCCCACAATACCATCTGCATGAGGGCCTAGCTTCGAATTGGCTATATCAACCTTAGTCCCTGGAGCATCTGGAAGGATCTTTTGTAGAATCCCAGACTGAGAGTAAATCAATTCTAACTTTTGGGCCCTAAAAATATCTTCCTCCTCAAAATAGACTCTAGATAGGGAGACATCCTTAGATATTTTAGGTCGTAAAGATTCCAAAAACCATTTGAGATGGTATTCCGGAGGAATTTCATCTTTAATGAGCCTCTTTTTCCGTCTCCATTCCTGAATATGATCAGAAATGTGAGTTGTCGTGTCCTGACGAAAATTGGCCAGAAGTTCAATTTCGGTATCATAACGGATGGGTAATTGGAAATGGTTTAGGAAAATATTAGCCAAATTGGTGAAAGATGTAAAGTTGCCTACTGGAAACTCTATATACCACTTGGCCGCATTACCAGTTAAGGTGCGTTGAAAAAGTCTCAACCTAACCAAGTCATCGATAAGGGAGTTTGATGAGCACCACAAATGGAATGTGGTTACATGGTCACCCGGGTCTTCACCGCCTTTCCCCTTGAACTTAGGAATATCCGAAGGGAGTTTTCTTGGGACCGGAGGTTAGGCCAGATTGTATTTGATTAGATCATTCGTTAATTTTGTGAGATCTGGCAAGTTCAATGTTGCCAGAAAAGGAAGCATAGGAGGACCTTGGGGATTCCACCCAGATTGGGCAGAGCTCTCAAAGTTCTGAAAAGATTGGCCTAGATTTTGGAAGGCACCAGGCTAGCCAAAGTAACTAGCAAAACCACCCAAACCAAAAGGCAGACCTTGTGACCTAGCAAAACTCAGATTTTGACCAACTCCAGCCAAAAAACCTCCATAACCGGCGAAGCTCCCTCCTAAAGGATTATAAGGAGTCGATAACCCCTGAGAAGGATTCCAAGCAGAATCTAAGGGAGGAATCCTTCGAAACAAACTAACTATGGAGTACGGCCTATTCCCTTGTTGGCCAAAAAATGGATTCCCAATTCCCATGCCACTAACTGCAGGGTTAGTCCAACCTTGAAAGTGATTGTTGCCTTGTCCTGTAGAAGAACAAGGCATAGATCCTATCATCAGGTTGGAACGTGGTATATGACCACTTCCAAAAAGAAAACCCTAAAATGAAGCCAACCCACCGATCATGGGTGTGGAGGCACTGAATGGAACTGACGGAATACCCTATGAATGGGTGCCAAATGGGAAGAATCCAGAACTAAAAGTGTTGGCTTGGGAATTTCCACTCGTAGAAGGAATGGAAGTAGACACAACTAAGGATGTGCTGACAAAAGACCCAAATAAAGATGCAGGGGAATGGAAATAGTTCCTCCTCCTTCTACTGATGTTGGGTTCTGCATAGTTGTAGCACTAGTGGTAGAAGTCATGCTTCCAATAGTGGTAATTGATGGTAAGTACATAATATGACCTAGAATTGATGGTATATACATCAGAGTCCCAACATATTGTAATATGCCTAGATATTTAGACGGTAGAGGAGAGTTAAGAGCCGCTAACAACTATGGGAGTTCTTCTACCTCTATGTTATCTTCTGATTGAAAGAGAACTCGAGAAAGAACTGGAGTGCTCCTCTCTAGTTTTGTGGAAGTACCAGGTCTATCCAAAACACTAATGCCCCCGAGGGGAGGATCAATCCCCAATGCGTCAGCTGCCATGGGATGAAACCCACTGGCAATATTACCTCTATGCCTTATAGGAGAAGGCTCTAAACTTGGTGGTGAAAGACCACAAAGTCTTCGAGACCGTCTAGGAAATCGGTCAGCCACTTTGAACTTTTTAATAAGATCTAACTAAAGAGTCAAGAAAAAATGAAAGCTAGGCCAACTAAGAGCATAGAGCACACACTAAAAAGTCCTTAAAAGATGTCAGCCATTCAAACAAATTTCAAGTATTTCCACTCCAGGTGATGAGGACTGGACACCAAAATACAAGAAAGTGAAGTAAGGGGCCTTCCAAAGATATTCTAGGATAATGACGGTCCAGTCCTACTAGCAAAGGTAATAGAGGAAGTTATGGTGACCTCCTAACAATAGCCTACACCAGTGTAAGCCCCCAAGCTTCACAAGGGTGCCCTCCAGTAGTACCATTGAGAGTGATACAAAGTCGAACTTAGGTGCCACGGGATTCCCCTCTGTAGCCACCTATGTAGATGCCTAGGAGAAGCAAATAACGTTACCAACTCATGTTAGAATCCAGGCGGAACAGTCTTAAGGTAAGATCCGACAAGTAGGAGAGGGGGTATCTCTCTTCCTTATCTTCAAAAACCCTTGTTCTTAACTCCTAGATCCGTAGCTTTCCTGGTGTTCCTAACACTATTGGATTTGCACTCACTACTCAGAATCCTATGTTTGACAGTTTAAATGGCCTTGGAAAGTTTTCTCTCCACTCGCCTAATCCAAGGCCCTAAAATATCCTAAAACTTGTTGGTGTGTCTAAATTGACAATTATGAATATTTTCTAGTGTATTTTAGTTAGCGCTTGTTTTTAAATTGGTTGTTCTTTAAGTCAAGGGATAAGAGGAAGTGAAACTTGTGGTTTTTTGACGCAAAAGAAATTAATAAAAACCAAACTATATGCAAATGCACTTGTTTTTTTCTTCAATGAAAGAAATTTCTACTAGGTTCTGAGAAACTTTTAAGCAATAAATTCTTCTTTTCTTTTCTTTTACTCAAGCTTCACACCCAAAAAAATTAACAAAACTATGGATGCCCTAAAAGATGCATAAATTTATCCTATTGCAATGAGTACATGTTGATGCAAAACTGAAGACTACTCTAAATCAAAGAATGAAAGTAACTTGTTTCTCAATTCTAATTTGCCACTTAAGATGTTTAGATAGAATATAAGTTGCTAATGCTCATTTTCGTCCAAATACTAAAAGTGAATATCAAGACAAACAAAAATGCACTTTCACTCTAAAAAAGGAAACTAAATCGAAACAAGGCCAAAGAAAGCAAAAACCAAGTTTTCAAGAAGTTTTCTTCAAAAGAAAAAACAAAAATGACTTTTCAAAAGTGATCCAACTAAGACTAAAACTTTATGATTGAAGAATATTCAACAAAACACTTTGCAAGTTTACAACACAAAATGGGTGAAAACTAAACAAAAAGTGCTTTTCAAGATGCTCTTAAAAATCAAAAAGCAGCCCAAAAAAGCTTGGTGACCATGATCAAAAGATCAAGAAAGACAACTCTCAAAATCGTCACACAACAACTTTCAAAAAGAAAGAAAAGTAAATGGTCACAAAGATGCATTTCTAAAGTGCAAGCAGAAAGATCACCGAAACAAGATTTGCCACAAAGATTGAGACCAATCTTTTAGCCCTGGAAGACTAGAACAGCTAAGATTCCTAGAAATAAATCTTGTGTGTTTAAACAAGAAGTGATGACGCTTGCAACAAAACAAAGCAAGACCAATACTTTCTACAACCGAAGAGAGTTTGAAATCATGAACTTGCTGTAAAAATAAAGACTAACATAGAGAAGTAATTTTTTAGGAAAGACTCAGACCAACAAAAATATTTGAAAAATATTGAAAATTTTAGGGTATACGCGACTGTGTTAATGCACAGTTATGTGTATATGCTATTCGGCCCCAAGGAAACTTGGCTATATAACGATGGTTCACTTGAGGAATTGCAAATTATGTGCTTCTAGTTACTGAAAAACAATAAAAAAAAAAAAAAAAAAAAAAAAAAAAAAAAAAAAAAGAAAAAAAAAAAAAAAGTTATATAATAGATCAAAAAAAAAAAATCAAAAAAGGTGTGAAGAAACTAATCAAACTTGCAGTTCAAGTTCCTACTGGAATAGACTACATAGTCACAACAAATAAATAAACAGATGAGCCCTGATTGGATTGAATAGACCCAAACTAGGAACAACAATACTATTGTGCCCAGCGAAGTCACCAATTCTGTTAAGGGAGAAAGTCCCCTAGGGTCTTGGGTTAATACCCTGGCAGATCAAGCATTATCTATAAAGAAAAGCAAGAATTCCACACAGCCATGATGCTAATATAAGTAAACTACATGAAGAGAGGTGCACCTAGGGGTCCTTCATTTGGGAAGATCTAGCTAGGGTCCAAACCCTCTTGGAGTCCTTTTCGATCCTTCTACCTGCAAAATAATCAATTCCAGAAAGCATAGAAGTATATGGAACAAGCATCATAAAGAAATCATCTTCATAGCATATTGAAAGATAGTTAGTTATATAATTAAAACAACCATTCATATGTGAATCATAACATTAATAGCATAAGCATGAAGAAGATTGATATCAGGAACAAGAAAAGTGTTTCTTTTTATAGATAACTAAAGTATAGAAAGGAATGATTTCACCTGAATCTTCCTTTCGTAGGCTCCAAGCAGAACCGTCCTCCGGAATTGTCCAGTCTCAAGCCTTCAACAAACTCCTTCCATGACTCACTCTAAGATATCTCAACTAATGGAAAGGCATCCTAACTCAAGGCAACAAGGGTTTCCTGTAATGGGCGAAGTGCTAGAAGCACAAGGATAATCTTAGTAGAGTGATTTTTCTCTCTCTTCTCTCCTCCCTAGGCCTTCCCATTAAAGCCTCTTTATACTTCTCCCAAAGTAGTTTTTTAGTTGGGAATTCGTTGGGAACAATTGGGCCATGGGCACTAATAGGTAATCAACAGGTAAAACCCATGATCTCTGCCCCAAATTAAGGAGATTTTTTTTTAAAGTGTTTTAAGACATATACGCGGGTTGGGTATACACAGACCCGCGTACACACGTGTTTAGCTTAGGGCAATGTCACGTATAGGGAATAAAACATTGTTTTTTAAATTTGTACCAGGTCTGGAAGGAGAGGTTGCCCTAGGCCATAAGTGCAGCATCACAAACCTCAAGAGTGAGATTTGGAGTTATAACGCTTACCAACTTGGTTATCGTCACTGAAGCCCAACGTAAAAGTTAATAAAGGACACTTCTGATCTTGTGAGCATGCCATATATCTAACTAAGATTTTCAGTGCCAACACCAGACAATGGAAATTGGCTAGCAAATTATTCAACCTACTTTTTGAGATCAACAATGATATTTTGTAGTTGGAAATTGTTTGACTTAATACATTCTATAAAATATTTTAATTTTGTACTTTTCACAGAGCCCTTAGCCTTAATGGCTATCTACACCCCCTCGTGGATAAAATCTGTAACCTTAATAAATCATCCTCAAAAATCCCACGTGTGGTTAATACAGTAGTCCCTATGCATATACCACCACGAACCATAACACTTTTATCACCTGAAAATGTAAGGTATTAAAGTAAGCTATATCATCCCATGGAGAAAGGAAAATCAGTGAATCCCTTACATCTAAATATACAAAGAAAAAATTCATGTAACCTAGTACAAGATTCTTGTTCAGCGTGATAGAAGCAATATCCAAAATGTCCTCTACTCTTGCACCATCAATGCGCTGTCCAAGCCCATTAATATATACCATGTTACATTCAACCAACTAAATTCAATAGAAATCAATATACAAGTAGGTTGTGTACTCCATCATATGAACAAAGGATCCTTACCAAGGGCCTCAAATAAACTAGAGCTAGGTGATTTTGACTACCACCAAATACCAAATTGTAACCCAAATCCATTAGGATCTTTGCAAGGACCCAACAATTTGCTACAACTTACTAAAACTATTTTACCTTTGATAAGAAACAAAATCCATTCAAAAAATAATTCACATGCATGAATTTTAAATAAGCTTAGACATGTGAGAGTGCTACACCTGTACTTGGTAAGCCTTGAACTCTGCAATTACATCATGTTTTAAACAAATAACCAACCCTCCTATGGTATGGTTATGTGGTCCTCCCTAAAAAGCCACAGATTATTTCATGTATATTTTAGAAATAAAATGATACAAAAAATCAATATAGCCAATATTATGATATTAGTGAGCAGGAGAACAATATGGATGATGGAGGAAAGGAAGGAGAACTCAGATTGAACTGTAACCCTAGAAAAACTACATTTTTATGGTTGTCTCTAGGTCGAACCCCAATATTGGTTCCTTGTTGAAGAATATCAAGCCTCCCCAAGGACCTCGTAAAGACTAAATATGACAACCCTCCAATCCAAAATTATTTCAGAATGAAAAATATCCAACACTCTGTCTAATCCTGGTCTTCCTTGATAGCACAAACCATAATCACTAGTGCCACACAAGTACCTGAAAACCCACTTCACCACCGTTCAATGCTCCTTCCCTAGTTTTGACATAAACCTGCTCAATACTCCCATTACATGTGCAATGTCTAGTCTAGTACATACCATCGCATACATCAGGCTACCGACTGCACTTGCATATGGAACACAAGACATGTCCTCTTCCTCTTCTTGTGTCATGAGACACTGTTTAGCAAATAACTTTACACCTATAGGAATAGGAACCTTCACCGGTTTACTACCCTGCATATTAAACCTCTGTAATATTGTCTCGACATACTTCCTCTAGTTTAACCAGAGATTCCACTTTGTCCGATCTCTTTTAATTTCCATGGCCAAAATATATTTTGCAGCACCAAGATATTTCATGTCGAATTTGGAGGACAAACGGGTCTTCAAATCCTGGATAATTTCTTTGTCATTTCCAACCAGTAACATATCATCTACATACAAGACCAGATAAATAACACGGTCACCAATTAATTTAAAATACACATGGTGATCTGCTTTTCTTTTGGTGAAGCCAAATCCTCGTATAAATGTATCAATTTCTGATACCACATCCTTGGTGACTATTTTAACCCATACAAAGACTTATTTAACTTGCATACCAGTTCTTTCTTACCCTTCACCGCAAAGCCTTCAGGTTGCTTCATGTAGATCTCCTCTTCCAGATCCCCACGAAGAAATGTTGTCTTCACATCCATCTATTCTACCTCAAAATCAAAAGCAACAACAATAGACAAAAGTAATCTAATAGAAGTTACCTTGGCAACAGGAGAAAAAATATCACAAAATCCAATTCCTAGCACCTGGGAATAACCTTTTTCTACCAACCAAGCTTTGTATTTCTCCACCTTTCCTTATACATTTGTCTTCTTCTTGAACACCAATTGCTACCAATGGGTTTCCTTCCATCCAGCAACACCACCAGATCCCAAGTCTCATTTTTGTGCAAAGATGCCATTTCATCAACCATGGCCTCTTTCTAGAGTTTTCCATCCTCTGAATCTATTGTTTCCTTCATAGTTCTGGGACCATCGTCAGTAATAGATAAATTTTAAACTTGCATCATCAAGCTTTCTTACATAAATAACATTTCTAGCTAATGCAAGAATATGTAGAACACCCGGAAATGTTCTAACCCTTCCACCTTGCAACTTCAACTTTAATTTTCCGTGACCAACGATTCTAGCCTTCCTGTCATCCCCCAAGAAGACATCACCACCATCATATTATCATACTCACAAAACCACTCTCTATGGGGAGTGAAGTGAAAGGATGCACCTAAGTCAATCAACCATGCCTTGTGATCTACATGTGTACTTGAAGAAGCAAAGTACACATCCCCACCTTCATTTGAGGTGGTTTTCGCCTCTTCAGAAGGAGCATCATCAGATCCCTTTAATTTATCACGAGCTTTAGATTTACAGTCCCTTTTGTAGTGCCGTTCCTTTCTTCATTTCCATCACACCACATTTATAGGTTTTCTTGGAGATTTAGATCTCCCTCTAGATTTGGACCTCCCACTCGATGAATTACTTTTGTTTCTGTTTAGGGACCGTCCTCATACAAACAAGGCATCACCATTCTGGCTCTTCATATTTTTCCATCTTATTTCCTCCGTTGGCAAGGATGAGACTATTTCATCAAACTGCAAGGTAGTTGCATTGTTACCTATTGCAATAACTAGACTATCCTATGAATCTGGTGAAGAACACAACAAACTGATACACTTATCTTCATCTGAAATCTTAATATCAACATATGATAATTGACTTATCACAGTATTAAATGCGTTCAGATTCTCTGTCACTGAGTCTCCATCTTTCATCGTCAGGTTATACAAATTTTTCCGTAGGAATAGTTTATTCAGCAGAGACTTAGATTGGTATAAAGTCCCTAACTTGTGCCATAAAGACTTCACTATAGCTTCCCTTGATACATTTAACAATACTGAATTTGAGACACAAAATCATATTGTGCTTTTTGCCTTCCGATCCAACTTCTTCCATTCTTCATCGAACACTCCCGTTGGTTTAGTACCTGGATCTACCATGATCCTCTGATCTTTATCCACCAGTAGATCCTTGTCACGCGGAATGAGTTGAGGTTGCGGACAAGATCGACCTTCCTAGTATCTACTGATATCTAGTGACAAGCAAGCCAATCAAAAACTATCTTTCTCTAAACATGCAAGTAAAACAAAGGCAAACAAGTGTTTTAGGCCTACCTTGGGTCCAATGCAAGTTTGTGGAAGCCTCACTCCCTTGCTCCAAATGAGCTTCCTTGAAGTATAATTCTGCAAACACAAACAAGCAAACAATTAAATAGCACCTAGAAAGCCAATATTATAAAGAATAGTCATCATAATGATCAAGGAGATTATGAAACAAACCATGAGACAATTTGTTGAGAAAAATGAATCTGATTGTATTAATTCAAATGAAGAAGAACTTTACAACCCGTGCCTTGATGCTGTACAAGCTCTTCCCAGGGTCTGACAAGAAGTCTCCTCTACTTTGACAAATTTCTCTCACTTCCCAATGAAACCAAAAGGTATGTGATCTCTCCTCTCAAGTTTAACTAGGAAGTCCCAATTCCATCAACATTTACCCTCAAAATGTTCAGCTTCTAACCTCTCTAGCA
>APFE030748949.1:13860-46161 GCA_000404065.3 Pinus taeda
CTAGCTTGATTTTTCATTATGTTCCTTTCAATGTTACAATACATATTTATACATGTCGAAGCATCTAATACCATGGACAGAAAACCATCGCGTCCAAAACCATGGACCGAAAACCATCGCATCCAAAACCATGTGTGAAAAACATGCAAAAAACCATAGGTAGGTCTGCCCAACCTACCTTGCAAATTGAAAAGAACAAATGGATTATAATGAGTCCAATAAGGAAAATAAAAATTCACAATTTAACTATAGAATTGTTGATCATACTATCATTCATTTATCTAACAATTATATTCCTAAGGGTTTGGTTCCTCTTGAAAAGTTGTTTGATCATAATGATGTTCCTAAAAATCCATTATCAAATTTACCTAAGGAAGATATAGAAGAACACAATATTGAAACTTTAGAAGAAATCAGAAATATTAAAATATTTTCATCCTTGCCAATGGAGGTAAAGGATAAATATTTAGATCTCCTTAGAGCTTATAAATATGTTTTTTCTTGGTCTTATAGTGAATTAAAGACATATGATACAACTTTAATTGAGAATAAAATCCCTTTAAAACCAGAAGCTAAACCTTTTAAACAAAAGTTAAGGAGAATTAATCCTATCCTTCTTCCTACCATCTAAAAAGAGCTTAAAAAGCTACTTGATGACAACATCATAGTTCCATTGAGATATTCTGATTGGGTAGCTAATTTAGTTCAATTAAGAAAGAAAATTGGTGAAATTAAACCATGTGTAGATTTTAGGAACTTGAACAAATCATCTTTGAAAGATAATTATCCATTACCCAAGATGGAAAAATTGCTTCAAAAAGTTTCAGGTGCTGATAAAAATTCCATGTTAGATGTTTTTTTTGGATACAATTAGATCATGGTGAGCCTAGAAGATAGAGAAAAGACAACATTCACAACTTCTTGGGGTACATTTATGTATGCAAGTTTGACTTTAGGATTAAACAATGTTGGAGCTACGTTTCAAAGAGATATGGATTTAGCATTTGTGGGTAAGACAAACATATTTGTTTTCATTTATCTTGATGATTTGACTATTTTTTCTTACTCCGATAAAAAACATTTACAACACTTGAGGAAAGTTTTTAACAGGTGTAGAAAGTTCGGGATTTCTCTTAATCCCAAAAAGTCCCTGTTTGCACTCAAAGAAGGAAAATTGCTTGGCCATATTATTTCTAAGGAAGGAGTAATCATTGATTTGAAAGAGTTTCAACTATCCAAGAACTTTCATTACCAAGGAATAAGAAGGAAATTCGGGCTTTTCTTGGTAAAATCAAAATTTTAAGAAGATTTATACCTAATTATGCTAAAATAGTTAAGGATATCATTGATATGTTGAGGAAATATCATGAAGTTAAATGGAAAATTCCAGCAAGATATGTTTTTCACTAGATTAAAAAAGCCATTTTAGAAGCTCCCATACTGGCCAGTCCAAACTATTATGAACCATTTAGCATCTTTTCCTTTGCCTTTGAAACTACCTTAGCTATTGTTATTTTGCAAAAGAATGGGGATGGAGATGACCAACCTATTACCTTTTTCAGTAAAGTCATGAGGGATGCTCAACTTAAATATGATATCATTGAAAAACATGCCTATTCCTTAGTTGAAGCATTGAAATATTTTAGAGTCTATGTCCTTCACTCTTCCATCATGGCCTATGTCCCCAATAGTGCTGTTAAAACTGTGTTACAACCTGATACTGATGGAAGAAGAGGGAGATGGAGTGCCAAGATATTGGAATTTGATCTTATTATCAAAACCACAAATTTAGTAAAAGGTCAAGGCTTGGATAAACTCTTAGCTGAGTCAAATTGTAAGGACTTGGGAATTAATTCTATTTTTGAAATTCCACTAAAGAAGAATCCATAAGAACATTCTAATATTCCAGTAGAGAAGAATCCACAAGAACCTTCTCATATTTTAGCAGAGAATAATCCATAAGAACCTTTATCTTCAATCCAATCAACTTTGATTCATATTGATGAGAAATTTTTGTTATTTGAATGGTACACTGATATTGTGTGTTTTCTTAGAGATTTTGAGTGTCCATATGAATTTACAAAGAATCAATGTAAAACATTGAAGTTTAAGGCCATAAAATACTATATTATCAATGCAAATCTGTATTGGAAGGACCCACTCAACATCCTTTTACTTTGCTTGACAAAAAGTAAGACAAAAGGAATCATTGATCAATTTCATGCAGGTATTTGTGGAGGACACTATGCTTGGAGGGCTAAAACATATAAGATTTTAAGACCAAGATTTTATTGGCCCACATTGTTTGCACAAGTTGGAGAAGAGGCTAGAAGATGTACCCAATGCCAAATGTTTGCTCGAAAGTAGAGATTAGCAACACTTCCCCTAGTTCTAGTACTAGTTCAAGCACCTTTCCTACAATGGGGATTGGATTTCATTGGGGAAATTCATCCACCATCAAGTAGCTAGGATAGATGGATATTGACTGCCATATATTACTTTACAAAATGGGTAGAGGAAATTCCAGTTAGAAATGTAGGTTTTAACCCCGTACAGAAATTACCTGCATATAAATTCTAAAACACAGAAAATAAACAATGCGAGAGCATAACACATAAAACACATATACACAGAGATTTTTCCCTGGATCCCAAAACTGGGACTACCAACTTGATTTTTCATTATGTTCCTTTTAATGTTACAATACATATTTATACATTCCGAAGCATCCAATACCATGGACCGAAAACCATTGCGTCCAAAACCATGTGCAAAAAGCATGCACAAAACCATAGGTAGGTCCACCCAACCTAATATAGGGTTCAAAACCAAAATTTTCTGGGGCAATGCCCTGGACCCCATAGAGTGGGGTTACTTGCACCTCCCAAAACCCTTGTGACTCCCCCCGCTATGCAATCAGTGCAATGAAGAGGGGGGGGGGGGGGCAGCTGCGCCCCCCTTCTAACCCCCCGGTTAACTACGTGGGCTAGTTGTGGAAAGAATATAACACAACCCAACAAGAAATGGAATTGACACTATAGTTAATAAATTTATTGAAGAGAATATATTGTCTAGGTTTGGATGCCCCCAATAGATAGTTATAGAGAATGCAACAACATTCTGCAGTGTCAAGATGATTGAATTTTTTCAGAAATACCAATTTTTTTTGCATCATTCTACTCCTTACTATACACAAGGAAATGGACTGGCAGAGTCCCCAAACAAGAGTCTGGTTAAAGTCATTAGGAAAACACTAGAGTACCACAAAAGGAGTTGGGACAACCATCTCATATATGTAGTTTGGGAAAACAAGATCTCTCCAAAGAGGTCAACAATTAAATCTCCTTTTCAACATTTTTATGGTAAGGAAGCCATATTTCCTACACATCTAGCTTTTCCTGTCATGAGGTTTTTACAAGAAGCAAATGAAGAACCTGATGATTTTTCTAGAAGAATAAATCAGATTATAGAAATTAAAAAAAGACGAATTTAATTATAATCTTCAGAAATATCAGAACAAAATGAAAAGTTTGTTTGATAGAAAGGCTAGAGAAATAGATTTTAAAGAAGGATATTTAATATTAAGCTGGGATTCCAGAAGGGGAGATAAAGTAAAGCATGGAAAGTTTGATAATCTTTGGTTTAGACCTTTTAGCATTACAGAGGTTAAAGGAGATAATACTTTTATCTTGTAGAACTTGGAAGGACAATATTCCTCATTTCCTGTCAATGGGAAATATTTGAAGCATTATATCCAATATTGAGACTCCTTCATACATTTATCATTTGTACATCACCGAATTGTTCTATTTTACATGCAGTGTGTAATTATTTTAAATACAGACCCCATTAGCTTGAGGAGAAGGCACATGGATTTTCAATCTCTCTGCATCCTGTAGGAGTAAGCAGTCCCTAGTTGGAGCTGATGTTGTAACATATTTTGTTTTCATATGTTAGTATTTTTTATAAAAAGTGGGTAAAAAAATAGAATAAAAGAATGAAAATGCAATAAAAAATGATGAAAAGAAACCCCATGAAGAGAAAAAAACAATTGTACAAGTGAGAAAATTTAAATGCCACTAGAGAAGGATGATATTTTCATCATAAATAAATTAGGGCTTTTGTGTCCCGCTTGTTTAAATGCCACAACCTAATATTGTGGTTGGAATCATACAGTTTAACCATGATCAAATCATTTAAATTTTTGTCTCTAGATTAAAGAATAAGTTCACCAAATTGTTTAATCTTGGTTGAACATGAATTAGATAGGATAGAATAGGAAGAAAAAATGACCAAATATACTCAAATTTTTGCCAAATGCAAAATATACTAGAGTAGGGTTAGAATAGAATTAGGAAAAATAAAATGGCCACTAGATCAAATGCGCCTATTCATAAAATTATTCTTTAATTAGGAGTTAATAAGGTTTTGTAGGGTGATTAATTATATGTAATAAAGCTATAAAATGTTTTCTATTCCACAGTCACAAAACAATAAAATATTATTGTTGCCAAGCACTATTTAGCGGCTTGTTTTCAACGGTGATCCTTTTCCCCACCTCGATCAATAGTGGTGAAGTCATTTCACACCCCCTTCCCCGATTCATGTTAATGAAAAGGGGGGAGGGGGTCCAAAAAGTGGTATCCTTTCAGCATGCCCCTTGCAAAGTGTCATCCCCTCATAGCTTCACACCCCCCCACTCAATACCACTTACCACTACCCCCCCTTTCTGAAATCCGCTCATCTTGCTCGTGTCAACACGTCATCTTGCCAATGTTTATCACACCACTTCCCATGCATTCCCTCTGCTAACCATATTCTCCCACTTGTCCATAGCTTTTGCTACATGCTTGTTACATTCCGGCCCGTTACCAGGCTCTCATTGTCCATTAATGCTCCCAAATCCCGTTTGGTAACAATTTAATCCTAACAGTAATTCATTCGCTGTTATAAATAAAACCTCCATTCCTTTCATGCAATTCCCCTAAATTCATTGCCACTATTTGAAATTATAGATTTTAAAGCTTGGCTTTAGTTAAACTATGTTATTGAATGCACTTACTTTTTCAAGTAGATACCAGGCTCACCAGTGTGTACAAAGACTTCTCTTTGTTCAAGTATCTATCCTATCAATATCCTGTTACTCTTCCTCTCTATTTTATCATAATATAGCACCAAAGGGAAAAGACCAACCCTAACTTAGGAAAATCCTAAAACTTTCGATACCATAGACCTTGACCATATCCCCTTAGCAGATCAGTTCTTCAAAATCATTGATACAGAGTGTGAATTCAATTTTCTTGAATTACACCACTGGATAAAACAAACTTACTAGGTTTCATAGGATGAGATTAATATGTGGGAATCCTTGGTGCCCATGTCTATATTCCCTCAAACCCACTTATTCCCTGATTTGGTCATGTGGTGTTAGGCTAGGTATAATCCCCTCCAAAGAACCGTTGTGGCCTAGAATGGAGACATTTTGATATCTATTACACCTGAAACCATAAAAAATGTTGTTAATTCTTGAGAATGACTCCCTTAGCCATTTCTCTATTGCTGTCCTCATGGATTTATATCATAAACTCACTTTCCCCCAAAGAGTGCAAATTTTCAAAAAAATTATTTCAGAAGATGCTGAGATTTCGAAAAAGAATCCTCCATATCTAGCCTCTATGTTCCTAGAGAGAGCCAAACAAATCATCTCCCTAGTTTATTTCATGTTAGGTTACCATAAGGACCAATGGGTAGATGAACCTATTCTAGGTTATATATACATCTTCTCCAAAGAGTACAAGCCAGTATTCATGTATAATTACAATCAATTTCTGGCTAAAAATATGCATGAACAAATGATGAAGATGACTACTGAGGGTGTGTTCAAATACTCTTCTGTACTAGTTCATATGTTCCTTTTTCAACAAGGAGACACACTGCCAATAAATTTACATAAGCAGGATGATCAAAAAATCAACCAATCGCAGTGGCCCACATTGATTAAAATAAACTCAACTAAGTTTAAATTTACATATTTTATTGATTGTTTCATTCATCCAGTTATAATTATTCTTAATAGCCAAATTGAACCTAGAATTAGTTCGGAGATAAAAAGGGCCCTACACCTGAGTGACCAACCCAAATTTGGAGACTTGTATCTTTACCATAATTATACAGAGATAAGGGTATATGGCTATGAGATAGCTCCTTATAAGCTGCCTAAATATGTTCTAATGAGAATTTTCTCTCTGGAATATATAAGGAAAATGATTAACATGGATGAGATTCATTCTTTTTCAGGTAAGAGGAAGTCCCAGTTTAAGATCAAGTCCCAAGTGGGATCTTTCATATGTAATAACAGAGCTGCAGGAATTAGAGCAGATTCAATTCTCAAGCAGATGTGATTCCAACCAAGGTTTACCTGGTCATATGAACCATTCAACATAATCTCTAATTTACGGGTGGAACTCAAAACCATGCCTTATAATCACACTCCTAGACCAGAGATTGAGAAATACATGAATCTAAAATAGTGGGAGGAGAACACACTTCATGAAGCATAAGAAAAAATTATACCTGATTCTACCCTTTGGACTCCCATTTCTCAAAGAAATAGGAAAAGAGGCTGAGAGAAGAATCATCATCTTCAGCAAAGAGTGCAAAAGATTTTATCATCTATCACGTGAAACAAAAGACTACTCCTAAGGATACCACTGTTCAAGGTCATAAAGAGCCAATAATATTAATTTGGATGATTCACAGGTTTCTACAGGATTAGAGAAAAATGTCCTTAATACTCCACCCTCCTCTTCAACTTCCTAAAATATATTGGAAATTACACAATCAACATGAATAAGTGAACAAGATGAACCTAATATTTTCACTAATGTTATGGAAATTAAGAAAAAGAATGAAACTCTTAAGGCCAATGTCTATGCTCAATTCTAGAAGTAGACATCTACTTCACAACATAAATTGTTGACAACATTTGATAGTGATAAGGGAAGGATGCAAATGGAATTCTTACAGGTCTAAGTGCCTTTTCCAAATAATTATTCAAACTATAAGAAAACCATATTTTCTTTTGATGAAAAACAAATACATCCTATCAACCAAATGGAAATACATAGACAGTCTAGAGAGATGCTTTTCTCCACCATGACTAACACTACCATGGCACTATCAAAGTTAAGAACAACTCTTTGAAATGTGTAGTCACAGTTGAAATAGAGAAGATATCCTCCTTGGAAAAGGATAATAGGGTCAAATCATTGGAATATTTAGTGATAAAGATTGGGTATGATCATGCTAATGTTGAAGTTGTAGAGGACATCATCAAGAAAAAGAATGAAGACATTACAACACTTAGGAAGCAGCTCCAATTACCTTCTACAGAGGATCCTCAAACCAAGGAGATAGAAGAAAGTGAGCAACATAAAGAAGAAATGATCAAACTAATCATTGAGCAGAATATACAAATAAATAAGAAGGAGGAGAAAATAGAAAGTTTTGTCAAGGAAAAGAAGAGTCTACACAAGTGGACATAGCTCCAATCATAGCTATACCTATCACAGTTGCAGGGACAATAGGTGAATCAACATCAATAACAACACAATATACATCAACAACAGGCGATCTAAATAAATTCATAAAGTAATTATCTCTCTAGAGACAGGAAAATGAAAAAATTAAGCATGAATTCAAAAATATGGAGGCACAAAAAATAAAGAATGACACTCTTTATGTAGAAGAGATGCAGAAGACCCATAGAATGACCAAGAAGATTGAAGAGTTGGAAAATGAGTCACTAATGGCTCAGAACTTGGCCCAAGCCAAGGAAAACATTTGGGAAGGTATAAGTCTAGGCCTATATATATAGGCTCCATAAGTCCAAGATATTATTTACTTGCGTAGTTTTGATTGGGGTCCAATGTCATAACATTTGTGAATTGGCCACATCATACCTACTGTAACCATAGGTCCAATTACACAATCCATAAGCAATAATATTCCTTCTGCATGCAAGAAATATTCACCAAGGAATATCCTAGAAACTGATAATACACTATCCCTCCATCTGATCTCAATTGTGTCTCTGTTTGAACTGACATGCATGAGTTATCCATGAGTGAATCTTCAATTATATAAAAATACCAGTTGTTACATGCATGCAAGCATTAACAAACTGAATCTCATTAATTTAAAAACTTGTTAAATTAATCTAATTGGACTTGACTGAGTTAACTGAGCCAACTAATTACAACTCATCCTCATCCTTTAACTGATGGTTAAATCCCTCAATCAAAGGAGAAACTATTGCATGTCCTCGCATAGACTTCAAGTTCATAATTCCTTAACTAATTAACTCAAACTGAATTAATAATTAATTTAAAAATTGTTTTTAATATCAAATTCAAATTTTACTTCCTATTTCTAGTCCAAGGACTGACTAAAATAGGAATCCACACTGAACTGCTAAAAATAGAACTTCTATTTTTAGCACTTCCATTTTTCATTCCTTGTTGCCCAATCTAGCACTGGTACCCAAACTGCTATTTTTAGCAATTTCTTGTTGCCATTTTCAACACTCCCTCTCAACAAGAAAGGATTCCTCTCAAACCCAATCCTGTACCTTCGGAATGTTTTGCATGCAACACTTCTAACAAGTGTGGTTTCTCCAACAATTCTCGGAACAAAAAAAACTACCAACTGACCTCTTCGTTGGGATAGAAACATAATTTGATGCTGAAGCTATACCTGCTACTAACAAGTGCTTCCTCTCTGACCTCTATGCTACTACAACATCTCCATGCATCTCGCACCATTGCACACCTCTTTGTGCCGCCCTGGACTAGTGCAATACACTTGTGCCTCTCACATTGCTGCAACCTGCTAGCTCTGCGTGGTCCTAGGATTCCCTGTGCTGTAGCTCTCTCTGCCACTCCATCTACATCTGTCTCTACCCAATCAGTCAGTTCTACTACTCCTCATCGGGGATCCTGTAGCAAAGTTGAATCAAAGAGGTTGAGTACCTCAAGGATCCTACCCCTCCTCCTTGGGACGATCACTCCACATCACCCCACCTCTTACCTGGAGGTATGGCTGCATGTGATCCCTTAGCCCACCTAGCTCAAAGTTTCCCCCTACTAGAGGTCTTTGCATGAGTAGATGTCTCTACTCGATCTCCACTCAGCTTCCCCTATTGTGGCTGCTCCACAACCTCTTGAAGTTGCTACACCAATCGTGGCTCCTCCACAATTGTCTGAGACTTCTTCTAGCGGTGCATGTTGAGAGGTAAAATACTCTCCCTCTCAACCACCTAGTCTCCATTAGTTGCCTTGCTACTCAAGGTTGTGCATGCATCTTGAACCTCAAGAGCATATAGGTTCTTGACTCATGAACTGATCTGCTTCACCTGTCTAGTGATGATGTGTATAAGGAAAACTTTTCCCTTACTGAAGACTACATCATAGCCTCTGTCTTCTAGCATCACGATTGATACCAATTTTCTCTTCAGTCCTTGTACATACTTGACATCGGTCAAGGTAAGGTGAGCTCCATGCTCCCTCTAAAAAATAACCATGCCTCCACTTGAGACACTATACTTTTCATCATTACCCATCACTATGAGTATCTGGAGATCTTTCTCCTTCAAAGTACTGAACAAACTCTTATCGTCAGTCATGTGGAAAGAAGCTCCATTGTCAAGAAACCAACCACTTCCCACCATGGATGAAACCATGCATGCGAAGAGTGTGAAATCCAACTCGAACTATGAAGCAAGTGACTGACCCTTAGATCCTTCCCCAGTTCCCTTCTTGGATTTCCTCAATGGACAATTTGTAACAAAATGGCCCACCTAATGACAATGAAAGAATCACACTTTCTATTTGTCAAACTTCTTCCAACCATGGGAAGAACTAGATTCGGAAAGAGAAACCTTCTCCTTCCCCTTCTTTGCCTTACTCAGCAAGGCACAGTTTTCTTCATCCTCCATAGATGAAGAACCATCTCTGGTGCTTCTTCTTATCTCCTCCTGCATCAAATCCGACCCAAGTTGTTCCCAATCTGGTAGTTTCTCTCTTCCATTAACCAAGTCCCGGTAGCTATGCCAGCTCTTAAGAAGACCGAGGAGTGCAAGACTCACCATGTCGTCATCACTTGTCACAATCCCTACACTTCCAAGCTCATCCCTGCATGAGGTGAGCTTGTTTAGATGCATAGAGATCGTGTCATCCTTTTCACACTTGATCTTTCAAAGTTTTTCCTTCAGTGCTAGCTTCCTCTAATCACTGCTATTTTGATAAACATCTTTCAATTTTTTCCACATCGAAAGTGGAGTCTCCTTCCCATGGAGGCTCGAGACTATGTGATCTCGAACTCCCTCCAGGATGATTCTCCTAGCTCTAGCCATACACTTCTTCCATTCCTCCAACTCTTGGGCATTAGATCCTGAGGGCTTGGGGACTTCTTGATCAATGAAGTCCTTCACCCTATTATCCTCTAATAATGCTTCCATGCGATCCTTCCAGGCTATATAGTTTCAGCTTCCATCTAGTGCATACTCAAGCCTCAAATCATAGAACGCCATTGATGAAATTTGAAATGTGATAAGAACTCGATATCTATATCAAGAACACTAAACCTTGCACTTCTATCTCACTCTGTATACAGTTCTCTGCTTGATCACCTGTGCTTTGATACCATGTAGATTTTTCTCTACAAATTAGCTAGCTCACTAATATCATGTAGAAATTTCACCCACAGATCAAACTAATATATGTAATGTACTAAAGCATAATACTAGATCTACATCTACCATAAACTTTGTGGAAGCTTAATTGAACATGAGCAACATCAAGCATGAACATATATAACTAAGAATGAGAAATAATCAACCATAACATAGAAGATATAACTTGGGGAAAGCACCAACCTAAAACCCCATCTTTATATTATTAATCAATCGGAAATCCTCAACAACATACAAAAAGAATCAGCTCAAAAGCTATCCTGCTCTCTCTGTACTCTGATGATGTAGCTCATGGACTATCTAGGCTTGTATATATAGGCTCCACAAGTCCTCCAAGCTCCTATTTCCTTGCACAGTTTTGATTGGGGTCCAATGTCATAACATCTGTGAATTGGCCACATCATACCTGCTATAACCTCAGGTCCAACTATGCAATCCATAAGGAATAATATTCCTTTTGCATGCAAGGAATATTCACCAAGGAATATCTTAGCGACTGATAATACATTGTCCCTCCATTTGATCTCAACTGGGTCTCTGTCTGCAATGACATGCATGAGTTATCCATGAGTGAATCTTCAGTTATTTGAAAATACCAGTTGTTACATGCATGCAAGCATTAACAGATTGAATGTCATTAATTTAACAACTTGTTAAATTAATCTAACTAGACTTGACTCAGTTAACTGAGCCAACTAATTACAACTCATAATTACAACTCATCCTCATCCTTTAACTGATGGTTAAATCCCTCAATCAAAGGAGAAATTGTTGCATGTCGTCACATAGACTTCAAGTTCATAATTCCTTAACTAATTAACTCAAACTAAATTAATTAATTAATTTACAAACTGCTGTTAATATCAAATTCGAATTTTACTTCCTATTTCTAGCCCAAGGATTGACTAAAATAGGAATCCACACTGAACTACTAAAAATAGAACTTCTGTTTTTATCACTTCCATTTTTCATTCCCTGTTGCCCAATCCAACACTGGTACCCAAACTGCTATTTTTAGTAGTGTTATTTTTAGCATTTCTATTTTTAGCAATTTCTTGTTGCCATTTTCAACATTGAAAAGTATACCGAGGTGGATGAAGTTTATAGAAAATTGATTAATCTTTCTATACCAAATGAAGATAGGTGGGATCACTTGTGTGAAATAATTGAGTAACTTTCACCTCTAACTGACAGACAATGAGGAAACACATTCTAGGGCTAGATCATCAATAACTTCCTTGAAGACAGTGCCAGCAGCGCAACAATTTTTGGAATCCTATATTTTAGTACTATTTTTTTAATTTGTTAAAGATGTTTCTAGAAAAGAAAGTGTTTTTGTATAATTAACTCCTCATTTGAGTTACTAAGGATTGAACCCTTGGATGAGATTTTCAAATCAGAGTTGTAATCAAACTAGAGATTTGCTTTGAATTAATGAAAGGATTGTGGATTTTCCTTAAATAGTTTGGCTCCTTGTGAGTATTTCTCATGTTTTCATTTAAGTATGTTATTCTTCATGTATTTAAGTTTTAATGAAGATTTATGGGTAAGATTAAACCGAATATCAGTCTGTCTTAAATCCCTTGTGAAGTTATAATTAATATTAGAGATTATTTTATAAAACTGTTTGTTGTTATAAACTCCTCTAGATTTATAAATTGTCACACCCATCTTCATAGAATTAAATACATTTTGTTTGAGCTGTAAACATCATTTACTTTCATTCTGTCTTATAATTAGCTAAATACTTAGTTTGAATATTTAGTAAGTTATAACTTTTTCAACTCTTCTATCCATAAAATTATAAATTAATTTATTGTTTAGAGACAAAGAATCACACCTTTCATTAGATTCAACATTGTTAAGGTTTACACACCTATCTTTAACTGTTCATAACATTGGTCATCCAAAAAACCTTAAAAAACAAAATATTTTAGATACTTTAGCATAAGATATTAACCTAGAATTATCTCAAAGGACAATAGGTCCAACTACTGAGAAGTTGGTCGAGGAGTTTCGACAAGACACAGTGCAGTTCACAATAGAGCTTCAAGCACTCAAGGAAAAGTTTAGAAGCCTTAAAGCACACTTTGAGGACGTACCAATGGAGGGACTTGCAACGAGTCACATCTTTCTATTGGGGGCATGTTGGGATGGGGACCCTTAGGTCTAATTTTTGTCTAAGCTTTGAGTCAGTTTTCATGTAATATTTTAAAGTCTCTGCAATTTGAGGAGTAGAGCATGCAAAATGTTAAAAGTCAAAGGGGCTTTTTGGAAGGTCAAAGCTCCTTATTTTGTAAAGGGATGGGATGTTTTGATTTCTGCCCATGGTTTGCGGACCATGGTAATGTAATGTAAAATATATAAAAGGAAGTCATCTAGGAGTCATTAGGCAACTTTTTAGAAAGTGCATTAAAGAAATTTTGAGTTTGTAATTATGTATTCTGGTGAAGAAGAAGGCTCCTGCACTTGAGTGCGTGGGGACCTTGGTAAGTCCATAGCTGAGTATGCGGGCCCCTAGAACTATGTGCGCAGGGTCAGAAGAAGTGTATTTGGTGAATATTTGAAGTAATAAAGCATATTTGAAGCAAATCTGTGTGTTCTCTGTATATTTATATGTTTTTGTGTTTTATGCTCAATTATGATTCGACCCACTGTAATATTGTCTTAAGTTCATCACAAAGGCTCAAACCTACTTTTGTAAGTTAACTTGTGCATGTTAGAACACTTATGTGAAGCTCATAGATCTATTTAAGTAGAAATCACTTTAAATCTATGACTATGAAGATAAGGTTTTTCGAAGGTTAGATCGGGCCCTAGATTAAATAAAATCCTCGCTACTACATCACATAGCCTCCTGGATGTAGAAACCTTGTTCTAGCATCCCCCAATATTTCCTCGGGTGAGACTGAAGTCTATGTTAAGCAGACTGTTACCGAAAGGGTTGATAGTGTTGGGTTTTGTTGGTTATTGCAACTAACTCTAAACCTGGGTCCAAGCTCCCTCAAGCCAACAGAACCACTCACCT
Organism: Pinus taeda; assembly: GCA_000404065.3. Lineage (NCBI taxonomy): Eukaryota > Viridiplantae > Streptophyta > Pinopsida > Pinales > Pinaceae > Pinus > Pinus taeda. Next base: position 27,639 of record APFE030748949.1, read on the forward strand.
TATGGTTTCTCATAGCTTCAAGAAGTACCCCAAGCCCCAAGGAGCTCCCAGATCTCAGTGTCCAACTCAAGAGGGATCCTCATGAGAGGGTCCTTCCACAACTCCAATTCTCTCTCAGAAGGCTAATAATTTTACCATCCCCAAGTGCTTCCTGAGAATTTCAGTAATCTTCTCATCAATCTTAAGTTGTTGGAGCCTTATTTCTCCTCGTTGTACCATATCCAGGATAAAGTGGTAACTGATATCAATGTGCTTCGAGTGGTCATGGAACACAGGATTCTCTGGAATGAAAATCCCACTCTAGTTATTGAAATAGATCACAATAGTATCTAGTATGTGCTCAAATAGCTTAGTGAATAGCTTCCTCAACTAGATACCTTCACAATAGTCCATACTAGTAGCAATATATTTAGCCTTGAATATGGTTAAAGAAACCAACTTCTGCTTCCTGCTCGTCCATGAAATCAAAGTAGACCCAGATGAGAAGCAACACCTTATCGTGATCGTTTTATCTATCACATTGCCAGCCCAGTCAACATCAAAATATCCATGTAGCCTCAAATTCTCGGTAGTGTATCTCATATCATAGTTGATTGTGCCACATAGATATCTCAAGAGATTCTTAGTAGTAATCCAGTGTATATGATGAGACTCAACCATAAACTAGCTCATCGTATGCACAGTGAAGCATATGTCTAGTCTAGAGTTTACCAAGAACATTAGGCCCCCCACAAGTTGTCGATACTCAAATGGGTTTGCCAATTTGGGCCCAATAACTCTTCCACATAGCTTCTTGAAGTTGAGTTCCATTGTAGTAGACATAGACTTGCAATCCACCATCCAACATCTCTCTAGCAACTGCACAATGTATTTTCCTTGAGAAATGAAAATCTTGCTTGGATTGTGTCAGACCTCCAGGCCTAGGAAGTAGTGCATCAGTCCTAGGTCCCTCATCTCGAACTCATAAGTTAACAACCTCTTGCATTGATAAATGAGAGGGTCTTCACCAGTCAGAAAGAGATCATTAACATAAAGGACCAAAATGAGAGGCATGTCCTTTTCAGCCTTGAAGTATAGGTTTGGATAAACATAGCTCCTCATAAATCCTAGCTTCATAAGATAACTATTAATTATCTCATACTAAGCCCTAAGGGATTATTTTAACCCATAGAGGGATTTTTTCAACTTGCATACATGTGTCCTTCGATCTTGTATTTTAAACCCCTAAGGTTGTTCCAAGTAGACTTCCTCCTTAAGTGAGACATGAAAGAAAGTAGTCTTGACATCCATTTGATGTAGGATCCATCCTTGATTGGTAGCAAGAGAAATAATAGATCTACATCTGATTGACCAAGCACCTAGATTCTCTATGCCTTTGAATTTTCACTATAGTTGATGAATATTCCTTTCTTCCCAAAATATTCCAACTTATTCCATTTCTATTTAGGCACGTGAAAATACATGGGACACCAGATTTGGAAAATGTCAAGGAAAAACCCAAATATGGGGAAACCCTTTGATAATTTCTTCTTATTATTATATCAAATGCTCAACAGATAGACAATACAAAAGTCAAAATTTACATGTTATAGCCCTGTCAAATATGCAGTCAAATGCTTCCCTAACCAGAAAGTCAACATAGGTCAACGCAACATTAAAATAATTCTCTATGCAACTCCATCATACCCAGTCAAATTTGGCCTTCTAAGGTGGTCAAATTCATCCCAAAGCAGTCCTGAAAACAATAGTCAAACTTGGTTAACTTCTGCACTTGAAGTCTGCAATCAACTTTACGGTCAACCCTTGTCATATAAATTAGAAATCCTTGGTTCCTGTCTCAATCAATGGGGCCCTCCAAAATTGAAATTCTTGCATGAAAATGATATTCAAAGGAGGTCAATATAGACCTGGTCAATGCTAGTCAAACCATGTAATAGTCTTGCAATTCAGCCCTATAATTTGTCCTTCTTTGCTGCCACATGTGTGAGGAAAAGAGATTCCCAATAAGATTTATGAAATAATTAGATGAGGAGAGAGAAGAATGTGTGTAATGAGATAATTCCAAATGAGGTTTGACATCTCTCATATTTGTACAATCCGTTGAGAATGAAGTGACATGTCCCTTGGGCTTCATGAGCCTACATGATGATGTGGATGACCTTAACAATTTGCACATATGTAGGCATAAATTCAAAAACACATTTATTCTTATCCAAACTTAATGATATTTGGGTCCATTTTGGTCCTCTCGAAAAGAGGAATTCAATGAAATAATCATCTCCATCAAATGAGTTGTCCAAAGAGGAATTTGGCCCTAGTTTCCAATTTTAACATGCTCATAGGTAACGGTGGTTTCATGATATCTAGAGTTGGCAATGAAGATGTGATATTCTAATGGAGTGGAAGAAGCTCTGATGAATTGAAAAGATGTTGATGATGACTAGTTCTCAAGATCATCAACAAGAAGAATGTCTGATGGAGAAAAGTGATCCTACAAAGGTTTTCCTCTAGCAACTGACCTCTTTGAATGGCCTTGGGGTGAGGACTCCCTATATTGGCTTTGTTCCTTCAGAATATCCATATGAATCTTGGTAAGAACTAACACAGTTAGCAAGGGAATTATATGATGTTGCTGGGAAAGTAAAGAGAGAACTTCACAACACGTTTAAGGATCCTTAGCAAATGTAAAAACTTGGTCTGTAGAGAACAATGAAGTAAGTTCTAGTGGAGGGATGATGAAGGAAGAAGTCAGTGGAATTATAACTAGTGCCACTTGAGTCTATATTGGGGTGGAGGTTTCAAGAAAAATAGTAGGATTCACCAAAACAAACTCAATATCCATGTCAACAGTATCTCTAAGGTGTTACCAGGATCAGGGTGGTCAGAAATAGTCTATTATAAAGCAGTTTTGCGTGAAGACTGATGAGAATGAGAGGGAGATGGGAGTTTTTGTTCTTAAATTATTTGGATAGTTTCATGGGTGGTGGTATGTAGGTTTTAACCCCGTACAGAAATTACCTGCATACGAATTCTAAATCACAGGAAAAATAAAAATGCGAGAGCATAACACATAAAACACATATACACAGAGATTTCCCACCGGATCTCAAAACCGAGACTACCAGCTTGATTTTTCATTATATTCCTTTCAATGTTACAATACGTATTTATACATGTCGAAGCATCCAATACCATGGACCGAAAACCATCGAGTCCAAAACCATGGACCGAAAACCATAGGTAGGTTCGCCCAACCTAATATAGGGTTCAAAATTTTTTTTCTCGGGGCACTGCCCCGAACCCCGTAGAGGGGGGCTACCCACCCCCCTCAAACCCCTTGGACAAGGGGGGCTGTTGCCCCCCCTGTGACCCCCCCGCTACGCAATCGCCGCAACGAAGGGGGGGCTCCGCCCCCCCTCTAACCCCCCGGTTCACTACGTAGGTTAGTCGTGGAAAGAATATAACACAACCCAACACGGTAGCACCATTTCTAGTAATATCTATTACACCAGAATACTGAATTTTAGGATTTTTATAGTGTATTCCATGAATAAGTCCAAATGTGTTAGTGAAAATAGGTATGGTTTTGATAATGGTGGGCAGAGCAACAAAAATAGGGGCAATAACAATAACAGAGGTAGTGGAATGAAATATGGAACCTACCTCTGACATAATATTGTATATGGAAGAGTTGTGCTCCTAAAACTTCTTCATCAATGGTGAAGCTCTTGTTCAAAATCTCTTGAGCGTTTCTTGATGGATGATGGAGTGTCATCCTCAAAACCACATGACTGTTTTCCATCAAAAGAAAATATGTATTCACCATACTTCTACATGGATTGAACCTTTAGCCATGAAGTTAATTATGTTTAGAATGTAGTTTCATTTAGTTCAAAAGGCAAATTTCTCATAGAAAAGGTTGTCGGATTCACAATACGGGGATGGACATATGAGTTGTTTTAGTTGATACCAAAGCAGATATTTTGGGCATATTTTTCTAGAAGAGGGATTGACATACTGGAAACATCGTGTGTAACCTAGACCATCTTGTTATACCATTTATCAAATGAATGTTCATTAAATTCGTTATTAGCTGAATCTACAATAGTTCTCCAGGGAGTTAAGGCATAAGTTAAGGGTTCACCATCTGCTATTTCATCATAGTCTCTACCTTCTAGAGCACACCACTTCATCATTGCTAATATGATAACCAAGTAGACAAAAATAAAATATGTAGTTAGATTATAAACATATTTGTACACATAAAAGAGCTCATTCAACAGAAAACTAAACCAATTTAGTTGCTCACACTTGTTGCAAGCGTGTGCAATAGAAATGGCATCCAATGAACTCTCCTTTAGTGTAATGACACATAAGTTTACTTGCAATGATATGGTAGGAAAATTTGATCTTATAATTATTTATCAGGTCAATCACTACTCCACACCCCTTGCACTGGGTGGTGAGCCTTGGTATTGCACCAAGAATGTTGCAACTCACAAAGGCTCCTCAGCTCAAATTATGAAGCTAGGGTACATACAAACTTTGGGGTGATAGTGCTATATGCAAAACAGATAGGATTCCACTCATGCCACCCTCAGTTATGACATTAGATAAAAAAAGTACTTAGAGACCCTTCCTCCTACTAAATTGGAATGCAAGCTTGTTGATAAAGGTATAATTGGAAATTGCTTCTAGCTATGAAAATAGAAATTCCATTGACTCAGCTTGTAAATGATAACTAATCAATTCATGAAAGGACAAAGGCTAATATACTTGTAGAAATAAAGCTATGTTATCATGTATAATTCATCAAATTACATCATCTATTTGCAGAAAGGGAGCTAATTTATCTTGCATAATTCATCAAACTACAAATCAGAATTTCATGTACCATCTAGCTAGTTCACACTTGCTCATAAATCAGTAACCTACTTGCATGATAAAGAAACTAACTCTACTTTGTTTTTGTAGTGAAGAAAAGGAATGGTTGGAGTGGCCTAGGATATTTCCTTGATCATAAAATCATAGTTGGGGGTCATTATGCATCTATGCTAAGTCAAAGCTGCAGTGGGGATCAAAACTGATGAAGGAAAATGTTGCTATAGGTTTTCTATAGATGATTTCTTCATGTACCTTGTAATGGTATAGGTAGACAGGTAATGCTACAAGAGGGCATAGGAGTGTTTTTTTAAGGTGAAAACATTGTTTTGAGGGTATGGAGAGGTGGATGGAAGTTGAAGAAAATGGAAGGAGGTTGGTTTGAGCCGCTAGCCAATCTCAAGACCTCTTGGAGGCATCTCTTGCACTAGGATGAGTGCTCTCAGTGTACTAGGTAGAATGACTTATAAAATAGGGTTTTGGGACAAAGTTTGGAAGTGGAAGGAGAAGATGAAGGAGCTTAGGATGGAAGTGGTGAAGGTACCCTTCCCTGCAGATCAACCATCCCTACAATCAATCACATGCATGCATTCATTTATCATTAACAAAAGGAAATAAATTATAATGGAAAAGATGATTTGAATTTAATAGCATCTTATTCATGCAATACCACTGATCTAATCACTAAACTCACTTCTAAGATATGAAAATAAAAATGTAAAACACAAAAACTAAAACTAATATATTTACAAGAAATCATAAACACGATCTTTCTGGGTTGTGGTTTATGAATTCATCCACTCATTCTCCCACAAGAGAGGTGATGTAGAGGTTGCAACCACATGATTTTATAGATTAATCTCTACTACAATAAAATAAACTATGAACTGCTTGGAATAAAGAAGAAACATAAGTGCAAGAAGAGGGACGAAAGCCTCTAGGTTGGTAAAAAGTCCAAGGGTGTCAACCCTCTGAAACTAACTCAGATGCGGCTTAAAATCCAACTTTCCATTATCGAAAAGTGTAGGTCTAATACACCACATAAAAGTTGAAAATAACAATTTCAAGTTTGAAGCTCAATACCTACACCTAGATGAAGAAAAGATTCAAATATTAATTAGTTATTCTTCTAGTTTATTTATACAATAGGGCTTATAGAGAAACTCCCTTGAAATAAGGAGTAGTTCCCTCCTTGATCTTGAAAATGGTGGATCTTATTCCTCTTGATCTTCACTCAGATTAGGAGTCACTCAGTTGCCAATGAACTCGAAATGGAGAGAGGATATGGTGATCCCAAGCCAATTTTAGGGAGTTAAAGAGGTGAACAAACCCCCTAAATTTTCTCATAGTTGTCTCCATTAATCCCCTACATATTAATATCCTAAAAAATGCTTCATTTTCCTCCAATTAAACCACATTAGGCCACATACTTTGAAAAACACCTTTACTCCTCTTACTAAGCATAATATAAAAAAAATGTGAATTAATGTAAGAGAAGGATAGTTTTAAGGTTATAGGATGGCATATTGATCTTCAAAATGTACCTATTGATGGGACTCATCATCACCCCCCATGTTGAAGGTGTTTCTCATCCTGTGAGAAACTCAATCATCCATGTGAAACTCTTTCATGGACCTGGTGGCCTCCCTAACATCCTGAGGCTCCTTAGATGGTGTGCACTCTTGGGGGTAAAAACCTGCATTCCTCTCTATCTTTCTCTACTCCCTCCATTCTCCTACTTCATCTCTTCCTTCTTGTAAGACTAGCAGCAAGGGTGGACTAAGATTGAGTCCATCCACCTTATTTTCATCCTCTGCATGATCCTATTGTACAATGGTGTTCCCTCCAATGCATTCCTTGACCTTTCGGTAGAGTGATATTCTTTGATCTGTAGACTATGGGATAAGGCATGTCATCTCTTCTGGAAAGATTTCAGACTTTCTGTTCCCAACATTCCTGAATGTCTCTTCATAGTGTAGAATGGCTTTCTCCTGGGTAGAAATGCATTTTGGTACTAAAGCATCATCATTGGAGATGAGGCCACGATTGCTAATTGTTATGCAGGATTTATGATTACGAACATAAATATCTTCCCTAGGTCTGGTGGATTGACCTAGAACAACAAAAAGACAAAGGGTCCAATGTTTTCCTTAAAGCAAGTAGATGAAGGGATGAAACCTACTTAGAATTTGTCATATGTTTCTCTCCTTCTTTGGCTTGAATGCTCCAATCTTAGCTACAACTACCAAAATTAGATCCTACACAATTGGACAAAAGAAGCCAAGAAACTATGAGATGTATGTAGCATCATCTATCTACTTTATTCAACAGATCAACATGGTATTGAAATACATGAAATAAAAACATCACATATAAGAAAACAAAGAAATATTTGTATTGATATAAATGGAGTGAGTTACAACCATAAATAGGTGTTGATCTTGTAGAAGAGATCCTCCAAGTTGTTGAATTGTCCTTCATTTGTCAAAAAGTGCAATTGCAATCACCCTAAATGCATGATAAGATCACTTTCACAACAACAACATAAGGGTAGAATCAATCTATAAAATCCAACCACAACTAACGAGGTGCTTGTAGAATGAGGTAAATATATAGGAAGGAGAGGTAGTTCATGAATTCTTATCCATTTAGCAATCTACGCTTGAGCTCCAAAAGTGATGGGAGGAGAAGCTCAAGGGATAAGATGGTGATTTCTCCAAGGTGGAATTAGTTAGGATTCAAATGTTTATCCAAGGTAAATGGTTGAAATAACCTTTGGAAGCTTCTAGAAGAGGAAGCTTAAGATTTTATTTATTTATTTTTTCCCGAATTCCTAGAATCAACACACCCCCACATTTATGCAGGGTGCACTGCATAACACCATGAGAGGAGAAACTGCACTACAATGCAATTACTCACTTAGTGTGCACTAGTCTTTAAAATCACTAAAATGAAGGAGTTAAGGGGAAAAAATCAGGGATTAGGGAGGCTCATGCTTAGGGCTTTGTGCAAGGATGATGACAATATGTTGAAGGATGTTAATTGATCCCGTTTGAAGGCCTATTGACCAGATGTGACAAAATGGTCTATAATAGGTTCCCCCCTAAAGCTGGAAGTCAGAAATGGAGATTGTTGACTGAAGTGCTTTACCTTGTGACAAGTCAGGATTAAGGACAACCGATGAGATTCATTTGTTACAATACATTTTCATCATGACATATTTACTCAACACATAAGATAACATAACATATACAATGACGTAACAACCTTGGTGAGAATTCCATGTAATAAAAGTTAATAAAGGAAAAATTAATAACCATTGTTGATGGGACACTTATTACAAGTTGAACGTTGGGTAAGACATCCTAGGGGGTTTTCATTTGGTTTATTATGGCTAAGGAAATTGGCAAAGGCAATGGATAAGGATTTGGAAAGGAAAAATGGCATTTTTGTCACATTTATTTATGAAAATAATGGAAATTTGAAGTAAAGGGAGGTGAAAGGTCGCAGGTTGCATGTGAGGAGAAAATTGGAGGAAAATAATGGAAAATGAAGAAAATAGAGGCCTCATTCATAAAAAGGCGTATGAGGATTAGTTGGTAACATTTTGTCAGTTGAGTTTTGGAACTCTCTCATTATTCTCTCTCTGTCTCTCACTCTTGGAAACTTCGCATTTTCTTGGATAAATTTGGCATTAGTTTAGGAAAGGAGAATAAAGCTAGAGGAAGCAAAGATCAAGTAGGGGAAGGTAGGATTAAGAAAATACAAGAAGATTCATTGCAGGTATCGATATCCATGTGTATTTTTCTTGCTAGATTTGGCATGCATGGTCTTGCATAAGGTTCTTTTGCTATTGTGGCATGGGTTTTACCATGTGTAACATTGTTTTCAACCTAGCCTTTCTATTTCTAAATAGTGATGGTGTGATGGGATTCTCATGTTTTGGTTGAGCTGGATTGCTAGATGGATTCGAAGCTGAGTGGGGTGGATATCCAAATGATAGAGAACATGACCTAGGTATCCCTGAACCCAAATGTAGATCACAGTAAATTCACTGGTCTAGTGAACGTCGAGCCAGACTATGGGCTGTGGTAAAGCCAGTATTGTGTTACCTCAGTGGGCCTAGGAATCCTTGCCAGTGAATGATAGGATATACGGTAAACTCAAGTGGTGGTTTTCTCTCTTTTAGGCCTAGTAATCTTGGATTTGGGATATGTGGTAAATCTTAGAGAGTGTCTCTCAGTTTAGGACTTAGTGATCCAAGTTTGGATTGTGGTAAAGCCTGAGATATTAGGAGAAAGGAAAATTCTTCACGATGTAGGTGGAGAAATCTAGTGGCATCCATTCTTGATTGTCCTAGTGATTGGGTGGAGATGATGGTAAAGCCTATTATGATGTGTTCATTGCATTGGCCTAGTGATCTGGGATGGATTACAATAAATCCTACTTTCTATTAATGAGGGTGAGGTGGTTTAGCCTTAGTATGCCCTGGTTGGTTCTTTTGGTTTGAGTCCACATTCATGCTCGGAATGTGGCACGTGGGTGAATATCTGAAGAGAGATTTGTCTCAGCCATTCTATGGTTAGGTGGAATGTGGAAGTCCCATCCCGAGTTTGGTTTTTGCATCATTAATGAAAGGCTATTTCTCCTTGTATTTCTATGAGAATTTTGATGGATTACGTGTGGTTTATATGACTATACTTTCATGAGTATTTCTATTGTTATTATGCTAGTTATGTGTGTGTTTTATGACAACAACTATGTATGGCTCTCAGCATGTTTTTACTTGTAAATGAATGGATAATGTATCTGTGACCTAATAGATGATAATGCAACAAATGACGTGAGGGAAAAATGGTTCATAGAAATTATCAAATAAGTATGTGATCCATACACTTAATTTTGTTGTTTACATCTATAGGTTACATGCTGATGATATGTTTGATGAAATGCTTGGCATGGCTAGTAGGGATATGATTAAGGTCTTGTTTAACTTATTGATTTTGCATCATTGTTTCCCTATTTTTTTACTATTCCTGAGTTATCATTCCATTTTGGAAAGTGACCTGGGATTCAGGGCTAAAGAAGTGGCTCAAATCCCAGGGTTGCTGGCATGTCACTAACAAATTTAGTCTCTGGACACAGGCAAGCCTGTGAGAGACACTTTTGGTTTCTAGATGCTCTCTTGCCTATAGTGTGGGAGAGACTAAGGCTTAATATATCTAGAACATTAGTGGGACCTAGGGATAAGATGTCTGAGTGGTTGACATGTCTCCTAAGGGTTATGTTGCTGATGTGGATAGGTTGGTTGATGTGTTCTATTGATTCCACTTCCTTAAGGTCACATAGGAGGTCGAATCCAACCATAGTAGACTCTCATCAAATGTTTACCCTGGTTGGCTAGTTACTTAGGTAGATGTGTGAGGAGGGTGTTACAGAGTGGTATCAGAGTATGGTTCACCCCTCAGACTCGATGGACAATGTGTGTTGGTCATGCATGCATGTTAGTTGCATGTGTGTCTCTTACACTTGTATTCCATGTCCTTGTTACATTTGATTGATGATTGATTATGGTTGAAGTTAGGTTGTCATGGACAATTTTATGTTGATTTTTCCGAATGCATCATCATGAGTATATGATTGGTTACATATCATTACATGTCACTTACATGTTGATTTGATGTCTCCTACGTACATCCTTGTATGTTAGGCTACATTCTTGTAGGTTTGATTACATGTATCAGTCTTGTAGGATGGTTACAAAGATTGATTGCTTCTGCTCGATTATATGTGTTGTTGATTAGGCCTTGCATATGCATGTTGATGGTTGCATGTCACAATGTGTACAATGGAGTAATGGTTGTTGTCACACATGAGGTCAGAACATGCATTGTTGATATGGCCTTTTATTGATCACTGGGCCCTAGCTACAATGATGTTTATGTGTTGATGCACTTACTTGTCATATGTCTATATACTGTTATGATTATGTTATACATGTATCATGCTAATTTGATGATCTTGAAGAAAAGGTATCCTCCTAAAATTATACTAAGGTACGTTGATTTATTGTTATTTGGTTTATTTGACATATTATGCATTGTAGGAAAGAGACCAAATGGCTAATAAGGTGGTAGACTACATATAAAGTCCCTATGAATCAGATGGGCAATGTGGTGTGGGGCACTCTTCTAATTTTCCAGACACATTGATAAGCTAGAAGGAAGAGATAAGGATTTGTAAAGTAGATAATGAATAGATCATACAGGCATAAGAAAAACAAGCAGAGGCTAATGCTATACTCCTTCAGAGTTTATTAGACTTGGAATGACAAGGGCTACTTCAGATCAGCCATGGAAATGAGGATAGATCTAATGGGGCATATGATAGTAGGTATCCACATAGAAACAAGTTAGATAGATCTGATACAGTGAGAGAAGGTAGGTTGTTGGATACTCTGGATAGGAGAGGTGATGAGTGCAGGTACTATTATAGTTCTAGTTCTGATGGTCATCATGAACATCATTGCTATCATCCTTATAGGAGGAATGATAGGGGATACTTACTAGATGATTTTAAGAAAGTGAAGCAAACTACTTTTGATGGAGATTTGAAGAAACTGAAAGATGCAGAGGATTGGATACTTGGGATGAACAAATTATTTGAGTTTCATGAGTACACAGATAACATGAAGGCCAGAGTAGCGATCTTCAACTTGAAAGGTGTTATAGTGGCTACAACCACCCTCCAAAAATTTTTCTTCGCTTCATTTTGGAACCTCCCTCCTCAAAATATTAGTAGCCATCTTGTACTAGTTAGGCACTTGTGTTTCATTTGATTTTATCTTTCACTTAAAAACTTGTGTTCACTTACTTGTTCTGTCAACTAACCACAAGTTGACCCAAAAACATGGTTCATTTTTGGTCGTTATTCTGTCTAGGAAGCTATGCAATCCTAGAGGACAATCTGTCTTTCCCTCAAGAATTGCACAAAACAGCCCAGCAACTACCTTGTACTCAGAAATTATGCAAATAAGGAAACCATCCTTGCTATGGAAAATTGCGCAAAGCAAGCAACCCAACCTTGCTCTGGGAAAACAACACAAACCACCCCAATAGTGAGCTGAGGCTCAAAATTGAGTTGAACTAGTAGGAAGCTAGCTTTGCTCTTGGAAATTGGGGATAAATTGAGAGACGGTCCGATCCACTTAGCCTAGAAACAACACTGAAGATTCCTTTCAGTGGCTGTCCATTTCATGTGCCGGTAGGTTTCCCGATTCCCTATAGAACATCATAATTCTTCCTTCCATGCATGGCATCTTTTCCAAAAAAAGAAAAAAAGAAAAAAAAAAGAGAAAAAGAATCCCTATATTTTAGGGATGTATTTTTACCACTGGGAGTTACAAGCAAAATCGAATTTAGACACTTCCCGCCAAGTTTCACTTTTTCCTAGATTTGTGGCATGCACATCATAAACCCAAAATCTAACAAATATATTTAATGGATGCCCCATAACTCATTCTTCATATTTGATCTTGGAGCTTTAGCATTAAACAAAGTCTTTTAGTATAAATCACATGAGAGAATTTTTTGGTCGACGCATTTCGAACCAACAAGTGTGACTAGGAACCCTTGACACAATTATCATAGATTTTCCGATTAAGTTTTGATTTTCATTTATTTTGTCATTTTTTCTATTGCTTTTGATTTATTAGCTTATGTGAGTGTTGTTTTACTTGTTTTCTTTGATGACTGTTGGCGTTGCAATGTATTTTAACTTGTATAAGTTTTTTTTCAAGTTTTGCATTTCATTTTGTTAGTGTCAGTTGCATAACCTTGTTTCTGTACTAAGATTCATCGTTGTGGTGACTCTCTTCATGAGCATCGTTGTTTTTCTGTTTGATTGATTTATGCACTTTATTGGATTGTATGTATGCCGATTCACTTAGATCTGCACCATATTTTCACACTCATTTAGTCCTTTACGTTTTCAGGTTTCCCTTGGGAAGATCTAGGTTGCCTTGGCCCAGATCTTGCTTCTTGAGGCATGTACTGTCCATTCTCGGAAGTCAAGTCTTTGCCTTGCCTCCAGGAATTGTACAAAGGTTACCTGACAGTGGCTCCTAGTTGTTCTCTGTGCAACTCTAGGAGAAAATGTGTAGTCCTTCGCATTGGTGCTCCCAAATTGATTTATGTTTTTTCATTTGACATTGTCTTGTCGTGAGAGTCTTCTCTCTCTCTAGGTATACCAAGTGTTGAGTAGCTTCTCAGTAGTATAGGTAACATGGCCTCCAAGAGAGATGGATCAAAGGAAACAATTGAAAGTAGTACTAGAGATGTGATTGAATAGGTGTTTATGAGCTTGCCCGTTTATGCAGACACACATATGTTCATTGACAAATACATCAAGATCACATGGCAAGACATCACCACTATATTCATAGGAAATTTTGAGGAGAATTTGGAGGACCATCATGTATATTTCAACATTCATAAGTCAGGATTGTACAAGGCTACATGCATGTATCCCACCTTTCTGTGCACATACATGATCCACTAGATTGTATCACACACTAATCCTGAGACGATGATATTGAGTAGTGTCAATGGAGTAGATCTTGCTACCTTCAGGGTGGAACATTATCAGTAGGTATATCATTTGTCACAGCCCATGAACATGATGGATGCACAGTTCGACACTCCCAATAGCAGTGTGAGCACAAGAGACATCTTGAAGCATTAGGTAATGAGCCATCAAAGTTCAGGAGAACACCCAACTAGATATATAAGACAAAGACACTGAGGAAGGCTCACTAGATCTTGGTAATCTTCACATTTTGCCTATATGGCCAAATGAGCATAGGGACCTTCCCATAGAGTTGGGTGGTTCTATTGGATCAGTTAGCAAGTGAAGGAAAGCATTTCAACTGGTCTGGCATGTTAGCTCTTTAGCTAGAAGTGTATGTATCCAATGCCCAAAGTCTGCCTAAGGATCAACAAGAAATATTCTTCATGTCTTCCTACCTAATAGATGCAATATGTGCCCATCAATAGGTTCCTAGCATGGGTTGGGCACAAAAACCTTCAGAGAATTCTATGAACATATATTACAAGTTTCTCTCAGAGTGCATATATTGAGGAGTCATGTCTGGACTATATGACCACCTCATTGCCCCTCTGTACATAATGATCTTTGAACAAGATCTGCCTTGCATGTATCAGAAAACAATGGAGGTGTTGCTGAACATTGCACATTGGTATGCCTCACCCGATGGAACCTTCATTAGGATGTACAACACGGAGAAGGCTCCGTATTTGTTTCCAAAGTTTTCCATGGATAAGCTGGTCATGCAGGTGGTTTCATACCACATCTTGACAAGGTTATTAGTTATACTACACAGGAAGAAGAAGGCACCATCTCCTATGCTTCCTTTGCAAATTGGGTTGTACATGATCTAGAATTTGAAAGAAGCAGATGTCGAGGTCAAGAACTTCAAGATGTTTAGGTTCGGCACCAAGAGTTTCAATCCGTATGATCTGCATGGCTTATGCAGGGACCACTATATGAGGGTGTATTATCCTTGAATCCATAGGGCATGTCATTGGCCAGAGAAAGACCTATTGGCTTATTGGGGCCTAACCCAGGTTTAGAGTTAATTTAGCCAAAAAAATCTACGTACTACTAGCCCTTACAGCAACAGTTCGTGGAGTGCAGATTGCAGTCTCACCCTAAGTAATATGGGAGGGTGATAGAACGAGGTTTCCGCACTCAGATATGTCTGATGAGTTCAAGTGGTCCATGGTTTGACCTTGCACGCAGGTTGCTTCACACACTTTTTCATACCTCACAGCCTGATATACTGCCTTCGCGTAGCCCTACCCAGGGGCTGAACATCACGCTCTCCATTATTACCCAAGACCTTACTAGTATTCCAATGTTAGTTGATTATCTTAGCCTATTTGAATGCTTTAAGTTATACTTAACAACATAAACCATTCATACAGGTGTGCGCAGTAAATAAATAATATATTTTCAAATTATATCAAACATGCATTAACCCAAGAATAGATACACAAAGTTATGAAAAAACTTCTCTTTATTAATTCCTTCCTTGGTTACATACTCAACTTGCCCTGTGCACTTAGCCATGGACTATTAGGCCTCTGTGCACTCAGCTATAGAGCCTTCTCCTGGTCTACAACCCAAAGACACACTTCAACTTGCGACTCAATCACTTAGAATTTTTCTTACCTCTTCTTTCTCCCTTTTTTACACTTAGATCCTCACTCTATTTATACAATCCCATGGTCCACGGACCATGGGTAGGTTTATCCAGTCAACATTACATTACAAAACTAGGGTGGACAACCCTGTGACTCTATCATACTTTCATGCCCCGCACCAGCAATTCACGAATATTTACAACAAGATTCAGTCAAAACTTGGGTTTTGAGCCCCAAAACATGCCTTGGGGGGATTCCATGCCCAATAGGCCCCCAACACAAACATCGTGACTCCTCCTCGAGTCACTTGCGATCTTTGCGTGGAGTCCCTCAACTGTTCTTGAACTACGTAGAGGTTAGCAATGCACTAAGTTGTTGCTTACTAGATCTGCTGCATACGGTGTTCCGAGACCTCTATGTGAGTAGTGCTTCTTTGCATCAATGTGTGCATCCCCTACATGTGTTTGAGCTTACCTTCGATGTCTACCATGATGGTGAAGGCCTTGTTGATCCAAGTCTAGATGTGCACTTTGAGGACTACTTCCTTATGTTGTGTCATGTCCACCTACTCCTTAAGTGCTTTAGCCTGCTGCATCTGCGCAAGCCTTTGGGTGAGGACCACAGTCTGCGCAGTTCCTTGGACACTATCATACTACTGTTGGAGTTCTCGTGCCTCTGTCTCTAAGCCCTGGATGTTGGGGTCCTCCTGCAGAGTTATGCGGACCCCAAGTGATTCTTCCAACATGCTAGTGCAGTCTCACATTGCACCTCTGATTTACTCCAATCCCATTGTGATATCGCTAGCACACTGTTCTCCAACTTATTAGGGAGTGGATGGCCATGCATTTAACTACAGAAAAATGATCTGAAGATTCAGCTCCAGTTGAACCTTTGTCATTTCCACCCTGGCCTTGTGGACCCCTGCTGCTAACTTGTGGATCCGCGCCTCCATTGGTATATCTACTAGGATGGCCAACTCCGGGACACTTTGGCAAGCATTATCTATCACATGTAGCAACTGTTGATTTTGCGACACCAATTCATCATGCTACCGGCTTAGTTGTTCCATATTTATTTTTTACTCACTGAGGACTTGGAGCACGAGGCTCTCCCTAGCTCATAGCTCTGCAATTATCCCATCCTGCAACGCATATAGCTTCTTTCATGGAAGGGTATCTAGATTAACATCAAGACGTTTCAACTCACTAACCGAAGGCCTGTCGGCCTCATTTGATGTCACTAGTGCCCTTTCCGGAAACACTATTGTGTTCATCATCCACGCGCACAACATCTGCTCTATTTCCGTTGATTTAACTGTGAGGTTGGTCAAAAGGGTACCAACCTAAGGGGGGCGCACCTGTAATTCCTACAACTGCGCTCTGAGGGCCCCCAACACAATTTGTTTCTCCTGCATGATTTTTTGGAGATCCTCATTAGTGAAATCGCACACCATCTCGCCGATGTCATGCAGATCACCCTTGGTTAGGGTGATTAGGTCAATGGACAATTTCGAGGCCTTGACCTTCTTTCATGACCCTACCCACTTTTCTAGGTGCTAGCGCTTCAACTATGTTGACACGGTTCATGGGTCCACACCTCCTTCTTTTGTTTTTGCTTCCTTTGCTTCCTGCCCCTGTGAAGGTGTTTTTTGGCCCTCGCTTGCCTTCACGACTGCTTCCTATGCTACTGCTACTCTGTTGACCTCTTCCTACTCAATTACTTTCTGTGTCACATCCTGCGTTGCCCACACTTCTACTTCTGGTATTTCCTTCCTTCGTTTTTCGGCCAACTATGCGATGTGCAACTTGGCCTCTTCTTTCTTCTTTTGCATTGCTGACTTCTCAATTGCTGCAATGTTTGGGGTGTGTCATTCTAGTGGCCATGCCTCTAAGACATTGAAAATGGCATTGTTGCTGGCTATAAAGGGTAGCTTTGTCCACTATTTAGTCAGGGCCTTGTGCGCCCTGATATATATGTTATGCATGTCTGCCTTAAATTCTGCAAAACTCTGCAGACTGTTGTAAACCGTGGGTGACAATCGTGGCTTATAGTTGATCCACATTCTGAGGTTCATCTCCATGAACACCCATAATATCTTGTTGTTACGTATCTATTTAGCATCTTTCGTGGCCTAGAGCGAAGCATACTTCACGACCTCCAGTAAATCTCTGAAAATTATGGGGAACTGACTATCCTCCAACAATTCCCTAGCTACAAACACTATGGATAGCAACAACCATGCATAGTGGAATGTTTTGACATGCTCCTAGGCTTTGTGTAAATTCTCTAAAAATTCTATGTAGAGGAATTCAGACCAGTTAAATTGGACTTGCTCCATGCACTGCTCAGCTAGTGCGACCATTAGCGTAGGTACCTCATCTGCACAACACTTGCACATAACTTTTCCTACCTGGATTTGGGTTGCCACACATACTACTTTGTCCTTGATGTTGGAGATGGCGTAGCCCCTCTTATTATTTTCCAGCTTGTACTTTTTCTTCATAACCTTTGCGATGGAAAAATCATTGCGCTTCCCTTCTGATATGGCCTCCAGTAAATCTGGCCAAGTGGGCCTTCACCACTCACCTTGAGGTCTTGCATTACAATGAAGTCTTTCCAGCCTTTTATAGGCTCCATTACATATAATACCATGGGCAGAATACCATGTGCCCTAAAACCATCACTGTTTAACCTCCTTTGACTCTATCCAAGTCAACTTTACTTAACAACTCCCCCCTTAATCTTGACTTGGGGTTCCTTGACTAACTCCAGCCAATTCTGCTAAGTGAGACAATCCGCTCACACTAGCTCTTACCTTTTTACCCAGGGTATTGTTAATGCGACTTCCCCCTTATCACCTACGTCTAACCCAGACTTTACTGGTGATTACCCAGAGGTACACATGCCTTGACAGGTCTTACAGTAGTATGACCATTTACATGCAATAATTTTCACTTCATTAATTAATTTATTATTTTTTTGTTTATTGCTACTGCTATTCTGACCCATCTTCTCTCAATTGCAGGCATCCTTGTTTTGTTTCTTTGCTGCCTTCTTGCTCGAACTGATCTTCTCACAGTCGGAGTTTGTGGCTCTTCATCTTCTGATTCCTCCTCTGCTACAGAGTCTGATTCTTCCTCCTTTAGTTCAAACTCTATCTTCACAGGTTCCTTTGTTTGGACTTCATGTTTAATAACATCTTTCACCTCTCTGAACACCACATCTCGACTGTACACAACCTTCCTTGTTACTGGGTTCCAAAGCTTGTAACCCGTTAAACCATCCTTATACCCAATAAAGATGCACTTTTCAGATTTACTATCCAACTTGGTTCGTTTCTGCTTTGGAACATGTACATATGCATCACATCCAAATAACCTCAGATGTGAAAGAGAGGGTTTCTTACCAGTCCATACTTC
>APFE030748963.1:0-86268 GCA_000404065.3 Pinus taeda
GCAAATAGTATTCATGGTGATAGATTGAGGATTTGATTGCTAGATCATTGAACAATATCTTGTAAGAGATTTGATCGATCATTAGATTTCAAAGCATCTCTGTGAGCTCTATTTTCATGCATTTAAAATTTCAGTATGCTTTTGATTTTCATGAATGCTTAGTGTGTTAGCTGGAAAGGGTTTTTGTGTATAATACCCTTGTAAGAGGGTTGAAAACTTAGTCTAGAAATACGCTGTATCTTTAGGACAGTTAGATAAATTAGGTGATCTGAGTGTTAAGGTGAGAGGAAACATATTTCAACCTCCTGTAAAGGAGTGCTATAGCCTGTCACAGTAGACACTTAGTTAGGGATCCTTTTATGTCTATAGACTTTAGACACGTGCCTCTAAGTTTACCTACCTTGGTTGATATGAAATCTAGTCTAATATAGCACCCTAGATTGGCCACTACATATAGTTTTAACATACATTGAAATGTTACATGCATAAGAACATTTACACTTGGATAACATCTTAAAAAATGTAGTATCATTCTTCTTCAACTAACCTCCCAGAATAGCCACCCTAGCCTCAACATCCAAGGATCGACTCTCAAGCACAAAAGCGGTGATTTTCCTCTAATTCTCGATTGAAAACCTAAAACATAATTAATTTGATGCCAAACAATGCTCATAGAGCTCCAATTTCAACTAGATCACCGCCTAACTAAACATATTTCTCAAAATACTATTCTAAATAATACTATGCAAATATCCATGCAGTTGGTTTCACCTTGGTCTACCTATCCACGCATAGGTCTATGCAGACCATCTTGCAATTTTCCCTTCAATAAATATATCTACAAGCCAAAAACATGAGATAGGTGTTCAATTCCACTTCAAAAGAAAGTGAAACAATAATTATAGACCCACAATTCAGTTTTTCTTATCTCTTCACCACTAATGGATATATTTTTGCCTCTGATCTCATGCCTGCTCTAGGGAAAATATAATTTGAGTTTTGGAACAATTGAATGATCTTCTTGGGAAAATCATGAAGGATATGGACTTAACTATGTTTTGGGCACATTCACTATCAACATAACCTCCAAATCGATGAGCTAGAAAATATACTTCTCCATAATCATTTCAAGCATGGAATCCCTTTTATATCTGGCCTTGCTACCTCTCAATCAAATACCAATTCCACATCTTTAGCTTATTGTCCTCTTCGTATTTCCATCACATGCATGTAAATTTATATGACTCGAAGATGAAGTGGGTTCTTTTGTTTTTCCCATTTTCTTCTCCATCCATTTCCACCAATATTCTTTTTCCTACTAATGAAGAAGAGATGAAAAGTGAGTTGGGTACATCATCTAGGTAATGTTACTAGTGCGTGGAGTCCCCTTGCTGGAATGTGTGTATTACTTAACCTATGAATGATGGGCATGGAAGTAGTGCTTGCATATTGGCAAGCAAGACAACGAGCAATTGGGTTATGCAAGCCAAGAAGAGTTTGAACTTGTCCTCTATATTTTTTTCCTCATTCTTTCTATATATGAATACAGCCTAAGAAAAACAAATGGGCTTCCCTGTGAGGTTACAAGATTAGTCCAAAGTGGATCCCCAAGAAACTCACTTATAAGGAAACTTCAGGTTGAGCTTCTCATTTTGTTATCTATTTGGATCATGAGAAAGATGAAATTATGCAGGAAATCAAAGGCTTGAACATGGTGATGGAATGTGATTATGAATTGATCTGATACTAGTTTATAAACTATAGAAAACAAAAAAATAATGCAAAAGAGAAGGAATTTGGCAGAAAATGCCTCAAGCCATAATCTGTTGGGAATCACGATTGTCGTTAGACCAAGACCCACAGATGTTAGTCAACGATCGTATCACCATAGATAAGGATCCATGAGAGGTGGTTAGTCCATGTACACATGGGGAGTGTTGGTTTATCCAATATCCAACAATATCCCCCCAACGCGAGTTGGGTCTGTATCTAACTCGTGACCTACGCTCTAATACCACTTGTTGGAAATTACACTTGTTATTAGACCAAAAACCATAGGTGTTAGTCAATGATCATATCGCAAAATATAAGGATCCATGGGAGGTGTTTAGTCCATGTCATGAAACACATGGGGAATGTTGGTTTATCCAATTTTCAACAAAAAGTTGGTGGAGAGAGTTGTTAGTTTGGAAAAGAAATATGGTGCATGTATATCAATGGATTTGGCCAACTTTGACGTGTTTCATAACTTTAGATCACAACTGTTAAGTTTATTGTTGAGCATGAGCAGTTTCCCAACGTGAAATGGAACATCTTTTCTGGACATGGGGAAGTGTGTTTCATTCTTCTCCTGTTCGCATCACAAATGTAGGACATGGTTCAAGGAATGGTTATGATTGGAGACATCAGCCAATGCATGATGCTCTAAATTGATGCTTATGGGAATTACAAGGGCTAGCGATCTTCACATGGACTATTTTCACATTTGCAAGCCAAATATCTTCACATGGACTATTTTCACATTTGTAGGCCATAGATCTTCACATGGACTATTTTCACATTTGCAGGCCAAAGATCTTCACATCGACTACTTTCACATGTACAACCACCTCTACCTCCATCAAAAACACTCCTTCGATAGTTTCAACCAGTAAACCATCAACCCAAGTCGGTACTATATATTTGGCATTATTTATTGGAAGAATAACCAGGTATATGATATTCATCTTATCATTAAACAAAAGGAGGACGTGGTTGTGCTCATGGAAAAAAATATGGTTGCTTGGTATTGATAGTGTTATAGGAATCCATGTATGAGCTCTTTCAAGTTGGCGATGACAATATTATTGATGAAAACATTTGTTTGTAGAAGCATTCATTTAGAGAATCATTTGTTTGTAGTTTGTCATGCATAGAAACATTCATTAGAACTTGTTGCTATGTGTTGAGGTGGCCTCCAAAAGACATCACTATGCATAATGAAAATTTAGAAGGAGATCAATGTTGGAAATTGTTAAATTGACTAACATATTCTTTATCATAATTTTTTTTTCTCTTTTACACGAGCTAATTTATCAACATTTTGTAGCGGCCCAAGGTGTTGTGAAGATCAATGAGATAGATAAAGCCAAACATAATGTTGATAGAGTTAGAGTAGCCCTTAATGCTATTAATACATATGATGAATAATCTCCTCTATCAACTCTGAAAAGGTTTGGTTTGATTGAAGAGCCCAAGTGTTCAATTAAAGGGAGTTGTAGTAAGAATTAGAGATGATTTATGTGGCAATATAATGCATGTTGCATTTCGACACATGCTCAATAAAAATCCTATTATGGGAGTGGCTTTATCTGATAGTGCATTGGAGATGTGGCAATTGATTTTGCAAGCAAGGGGTAATTTAGTCAGTATCATTACACATTGCTTGAGATTATTCACCTTATTGATTCTCAACAATCTATAACAGCTACATCTAAAATTATTGAAGAGTCGTTGAGATGAAATAGACATATTCATTTGAACCAATCCCTTCTCAATATCTTCCAATTTAGAAGGAACACAATTTTCCCTAAATACAACCATTAGTGCTATTTTTTTATAGTCTAAAAGAAAGGATGCACTACTTAAAAGTGAATGAGATGAATAAGTGTGAACCTAGAAGGAAAATTGATTCATTTGTGTATTTGGAGATCTTGCTTGTAGATAAAATTTCTTCACAAACATATCGTTTAAATTAAAAATGTGCTCATGAATATTTTACTTGTAGTTGTATGGTGTTGAGTTGGAACTTTCAATACCCTGTAAGATCTACAATTGGATTAAAAGCTCAATGTCCAAGGTTAAAAGAAATTCTCATAAAAATATAGGAGGGAAGAAATGGACTCTAACAAATCTAGGCCTCTTTAGTCTTAAATATCCAAAGCCCTTGCCATTGATGTCAAAGGGGGAGGTAAGTAGAGGTTATGAGCAACGGGGATATTTTTTTTCCAGGAAAAAAGGGGGAGGACAAATGTGTTCCATCAATGCCAATGGGGGAGATTAATGGCATTATTTTCATTGATGGAAAAGGAACAACAAGAGCAACAAGGAAAAGGAGAAAATGAATAGAAAGGAAAAGAAGGAAAGAGTATGCAATGTATACAACAAAGAAGCAAGGAAAAGAAGAAGAGTAGTAGCAAGGAACAATGAAAGAGAAGCAATAGGCGAAGGAGTAGCAATAAGGAATAGTAAAGGAGAAGCAACAAGGAACAACAAAGGAGTAACAACAAGGAATACTAAGGGAGTAGCAACAAGCCAATGTATACACTAATTAACAGGATCATCAATTCAAAGGAGCATAAGAAGGAGAAGGAGCAGTGATACAATGAAATGTTTTGATAATGTTGCAGAGATTTCTATAATCAAGATTTTTTTTGTGATGTGAAATTGTTGATTGAGTTGAATTGTTGTGATGAAAGGACAAGGAAATACTCCATGACAACAAAGGCAAGGCAAGACTCCATGATGACAATGTTGGTGAGACAATGCCATGAAGATGTTGTGATGCAAGTCCAAGGCAAAGGAAAAGATGTTGCAAATATTGTTGTGAGGCATTAAAGATAAATGTTGTTATTGATCATGAGGAATGAATGCTCATACGTTATTCCTATAATTCTACATGATGTTGACATTAGGTTGATGCATTTAATCATTACATGTGGATGGAATTAATATTGGATGGATTATTTATTTTTGTGTTCGAATATTCAAGATATGAAGAGTTTGGGAACAAATGAGTGGAAGTAAAAGAGTCAAGCCTGTTCACTTCATATTCCTATGTGGGATACAAACAACTAGAAAACTATCTTTATAAAAGATGTGATTTTGGAAGGCAAGAAATGGTTAGAGAATTGGAGAATGTGTGGTAGCTGATTGAGGTGTTATGCATTGGTTACTTGGCACATATGAAACTCATGCGAAGCAACTTTGAGAAGAAGAAGAGGCAGAAGCTAAGACGGAGGTATGCATAATTTATGGCTAGGAAAACTAGCACATTGTTGTTTATTGTTTTCATTAGGGTATTGTAGTCTCTTTTGTAGCTACGACCTAGGGTTTGGATTTGACAACTTCCATGGTAGTGTCAGGAGGGGGCTCAAGTACCCCCTCCTTCAGCGAAATCATCAGTGACAAAGGAGAGGAGTTGGAGGCTTCCTTCTTCAACAAAATTACCACACAAAATTCCTTCAAGAAACCTCCACTCGATCACTATGAAGACGGAGGGGCACGGAAGGGTGCAAAAAATAGCCAAATAGTAATTTTGTAAGATGAAGTAGGAAGATCTTGGCTCAACCATCGACAACAAATTCTTGCAAACCAAAAACAGAGAATATCCCAACCCTGGAAATCGAAGACCCTGAAATAGTTGCTTACATGGAATATATGTAGGAGCATGCCATGATTTGCAAGTTTGTGGGATTTTGGCCCTTGTAGAAGGCATTGAACTGGTAGATAGAACAAAAATGGTTCCTTAAGGGAGGCACCAAAATATAGCCAGGATCTAAGGGCTTCTTCATAGTGTATTTGATCTGCTTGGAGATAGAGCCCAAATATTTAAGGTAGGGCCTTACTTATTCAACACAACTAGGCTATATATAAGATACTACAAGGAAACGTTTACCCTACAAAAGGATGAATTCACAAGAGTGTTAGTCTAGATTAGGGTCTACTCTTTGCCAACAAACTACTAGGCACCCTTTGTTCTAAGAGGAATAGACAACAAACTCGCAGAATACATAAAAATGTCATAGGGAACCAAATCAGTGCACTGCGTCTCTTATGTGAATTTGCATCTACATGAATGACTCAGGAGAACGCCCTCAAGTGATTAAGCTTGTTTTCATGATGAAGTATGGGTGTAGAATATTAACTATAAGCACATACCCTTCCAATGTCGCAAATGTTATGAGCATGGGTACATTTTCTGTGACTTCCCATAGAACACCCTACCACTAGCCAATCCTCAATCTCAGTAGCGGGAATATGATCAAGGATTCACCAGGGTAATCTCTAGGAACAAGAATAGCATGAAAACCCACAGTAAGAAATTCTCATCAGGCCAAGCCAATATAAACATGTTTGATATATTAGGGGAAGACTAAGTGGAACAAGCAAAAGAAAATAGCAAAAAGGTCCTTAGGACCAACAGTGAGGCATCGATTCATCCCTCCTCCCATGATAAGGAGCCAACACTCATAGAAAACCTGAGGTCATTTGAGCAATAAACATATGATATCAAAATGGAGAAAGGGAATGCGAAGGAGGAGACCGTTGTAGAAGTCCAAGGAAACATTGGTCTCAATGAAACAACTAAAGTATGGGATAAGAAAGGAATGCCATCCATACCATAGGAGTACGTTCAAAAGATAAAAGAGGCATATATCTATCAAGAGGAACTAAAACAACTCACAACAAAAAAGAAATATGAGGATATCAACTAGATTGGTATTAAGTCCAACATTCTGGCAGATCAATAAAACCCTAAGAGAATGAGAAGAAAGCACAGAAGAAAACCAACTAGTCAAATCTTATAAGAACTCAGGGAGGGACTGATCAAGAAAGGTAAGGTAAGAGCCTTAATCATGACCCAAAATATTTCTCAATGATATTAATTTCATGGAATGCACAAGGTCTGAATGGACTTGTGAAACAAAGACTCCTAAAGTAGAACGTCATGGAAAACAAGCTAGAATTTGTTTTCATCCAAGAAAATAAAGTAGGCTTAATAGTAATCCCCTCCCTTCAAAAGCAATGTTGGAAGGGCTATGAAAGTATTTCCAATGTTTCCAGAGGAATCACAGGAGGGAAATTCATCTTTCGAAATGAAACATCTCAAAATACCCATCTCAACTCCCAACATTATGTCTGCTTCCTTTCAACTTATTGGAACTACAGAGACCCTATGTGTCACTAATATTTGTGGTCCCCACTAAGCAGAATAAAAGGTCAGCATGTTGGAAACCCTAAAGAAAATACATTAAGCTCTCTAAAGTACCCACAATATCATAGGAGGTGACTTCAATATGATAATCAACATGAATAATAAAAAAGGTGGCTCAAAAGGTTGGACAAAAATGTGGAAGTTTCCAAAGAAGCAATAAATAGCCTGGAAATGGTGGATGTGGAAACTCAGAATGACGTATTTACGTGGAATAACAAGAGACTGGGAGATAGGCATATAACCTCCCATCTAGATAAGTTTCTCATTTCTGAATCCATCCTTTTGGCCAATCATGAAATCAAAGGCAACATTATCCCTTGTGGAGGCTCAGATCACTATCCAATAGCTCTGGAGATTCAACTCCTAGGCACCCCTAAGAACAGACCATTTATCTTTGAGGCCTTCTTGCTTAAAAACCCTGAATTCCAATCCAAAATAAAATAATGTTGGAACAAGGAACTTTTTCTGCGGGGATAAAAAATGTATTACTTTCAACAAAATCCCCAGGATATAAAAAAAAAATATCAGAAAATAGAGCAGGGAAATATTTGGGAGCATTTTAAAAGAGAAAAAAGACCTACAAAAGTAGGTGGAGGAGCTCTAATAGGACATCATCCTCAACAGGACCACATATTAGCTGCAATAAATAGAGAACAATTTGCAACAAAGATGGGAAATAAGAGCTAATATGAAGAAAAATTATGGCAACAAAAATATTGAGTTTAATGGCTAGAATGGAGAGAACAAAATAAAAAATTCTTGCAGAGAGGTATTGCTCAATTTTACTTTGGAATGTCATTAAAGAAATATTTAGAAGGTCATAGAAAACATACTTAAACCTCTCCTTCCCCTCATTGTCCCTCCAAGTGAATTTGGCTATGTAGAGGGAAGACAAATCTTAAACATCGTAATTATCTCATGAAAATGTGCATTTCTCATGCTCACCAAAAATCCAGGGATGATGATGTGGCTAGACATGTCAAAAACTTTGAAAAACATTGTTGGCAATACATGAGAGAAGTTCAAAATTCCTTTGGTTTTCACCAAGGCTCGATAGCTTTTATAGTGACTCTAGTGATTGGGGACTTCTTATCCATACTAATCAACATAGGCCCTACTTAACAATTCTCGCCCACTTCGTGAATTAGATAGGGTGATCCTCTATCACCCTTTC
The DNA here is from genome assembly GCA_000404065.3 of Pinus taeda. Taxonomy (NCBI): domain Eukaryota; kingdom Viridiplantae; phylum Streptophyta; class Pinopsida; order Pinales; family Pinaceae; genus Pinus; species Pinus taeda. Next base: position 8,151 of record APFE030748963.1, read on the forward strand.
TATTATACCTAGTGGAAAAAGGACTGGGTCGAATAATTATGACTACCAAGGAAAGTAGTCAGCTCAGTGGTCTCAAACTTCATTCCAAATTGATTACATCCACCCATCAACAATTTTTGAATGATGCCCTTCTCATGGGAATGCCTACTGTAGTTGAATCCCTAAAATGCAAACAAATCCATTGTCTCTTTTCTCAATTCTTAGACACCTCGATCTATTTATCGAAATGCAAAGTACTTTTCTTTAATAGCCCTTTGGCTCTACAATGAAACGTAACCAAAATCCTTACTTTCCAAAAACACTCTATTCTTTCTAATTATCTCATTATTCCTCTTACCTAAACGGTCCTCGGGAAAACCACATGGGAAGACTTACTTTCAAACCTCCAAGACAAAATAAACAACTAGACCTTCTGCTTCCTTAACCTAGTTCGAAGGTTGATCCTGGTTAGATCAGTCCTACGTGCCATGACTCTCTATCCTCTTTCCACCTTAGTTGTTCCCAAAAATGTTTTAAACTCCATACGTAACCTTCAGAGGAATTTTCTTTGGAGAGGCTTAGGGGAAATTTAAAAAAATGGGATTTTTAATCTCAAAGAAACTCTAGAGGCCTAAAAGAGCTAGATGACTAGGTCTCTAGGATTAAGAAATCATGGTAAATAGCATTGAATCCCAGACCTAGTGGACGTGGATAAAATCTCCAAACACCCCTTGGATGAGACTATGGAAAGAGAAGTGTGCTCCCAACCATTAATAGAAGGACCAAATTTGACTAGAAGGACATGTAAATGGTTCAGCCATCTCGAATTGAGCTTGGTGAAATAGACATGCTATCCAAAAATACTACTTTTGGGAAATATGAAATGTTGAAAGCTCACTATTTTGGGAAGATGCTTGGAAGCAAGTTCCCAAACTGAATAGGGGAGCCAAAAACCCTAAATTAACAAATGTAATCCAAGGTGAAAACCTTGGTCACTCATTACTGGAAAGACACTCGTTATAAAAAAAAAAAATGAAGAACATATATTGATAAAGAAGAGTGGCAACCTCTCCCAGGGGACCACAATTGGGAAGCTATTTGGAAGCTCCTCCAAGATCACCAAATTCTCACAGATCAAGATGAAGACAAGTTGAGATGGGGGAGAAACGCAAGGGAAATTTTCCTCCTCAATAAGGACTATGGATACCTAGCCACATACAATTAGTTAAAAAGGCACCCTCGATGGGTTTATCTATTGTCCAAAAATTAATGACCAAAGATAACCCTGTTTATATAGTTGGTAATGCAGGGAAAAATCCTCACTTGCTAGAATCTTCTGAAGCATGGTGCCAGAGGCCAATCCAGATGCACTATGTGTTGGGACCAAGAAGAAATAGTAAACCATCTACTAGAGAACTATAAAATTTCCTCCACTATATGTTCTTGGGTGAAGAGGTTTTCAGAATCTCGGACATGAACAAATCCTCCATCTAAGGAACCCTCAAAACTTGGAGACCTCAAATATATATCCAACCTATAGTTAACAAAGCATGAGAACTATTTCATTGAGCACTACGTTAGGTTTTATGGAAAGAGTCCAATGCTCAAATTTCCAAAAACATATAAGTTACAGAGGAATTTCTCCTTATCAGGGTGAAGAAAGTCATATAGGAATTGGTCTTGGTCTTTAAGATTTCACCATATCAAGGTCTACCCTGAGCCTTTGATATCATAGTTCTCCAACTCTTTCGGCTTGTGCAAAGCTTGACTCATGCCACGTGAAACCCCTTAGTAACTCTCAACATACTAGAGAATGATCTCCTCGAGACATCAATTTCTTTAATCTTAATTTCGGTGGAGCCTCGAGAGGCAACCCAGGCCAAGTAGGATTCAAAGGCATTTCCAAGAACCATGATGATAATATAAAATGGATATACTTTGGAAAATTGGGGTTTAGTATGATTAATGCAACACACTTGCATGCCTTGGAATAGGGTCTCGAAATCACAAACTCCTGTAACTTGGTTCCATTAATCATGGATGGAGACTTGGCAGTGAAAATTCATGTTTCCTGAAAGCTTGAGCACAACACTTCGATCAACGAGGTTACCACCAACTAGAGACAATCCAATATCCTTAAGTGTATCTAAGGACACATCACTGACATAGCTAGGGTCTACATTCAAGTAATTAAATAGACGGTAAATTCTCTCACTGATAGGAAGCCTAACAAAAGGACAAGTGTTAGATATATTTTATGGTCCAATGCATGGAAAGAAATACTTGTTGCCATGTTGCATAATGATTGCAAGGATAACAATCGAAGCGATAGGGATAATAACGAAAACCTGGAGTAGATTTACCCTCACTCCATTCAACAACATTTCTCAAGATGTTAAAGGATGAAGATATTGGGGGAGGTTCTCTCCAATCCCTTTGATGCACCCTCCCTCTTAGAGCTCTTAATAAAGTATCGACCAAAGGAAAATTGACCTACTTAAGGAAAGACTAGCGCAGTTGTTTTTCTCCTCCAACTGATTGAGCATGAATCACTCTAATGCTTAGGATGACCTTGTGATACACATGATGGGGGGCTGTGATGAGAGGGTGTTGAGATGTTTCCATAATTATCCATAGTCTATTAAATGATAGGGTGCCAGGCTTATTTCTCAATTATGGCCTGAGTTTTCCTTCCCTATCTCCACTCTTTGCAATTTCAATCTCCTGCATAGTTGTTTGCTGTCCATACCCTTTGTTCCCTTCCGAACCCCCCCTTGAATCTCACCACCCGTTGTTATCACCCTCCCTGTGTCCTCAAGATGACTCACCTCCTTCATTCCATCAGAGCCTCCTCCTTTGACCATAGGGGAACGGGTGATAACATTGATCGATTGTGACAGAATAACATGTGCCATCGAACTAGAGTGGAGACCACAACTCGAAAATTTTTTGTTAACTTCCATAACTCAATTTCACCTCAGACTAAATCCAAAGCTGATCAAATCTATGAGAAGGTCACAAAACTATGGTGACACGTGAACATTCAAGAAGTGGATGCCCAATTTGAATGGATCTGAGACCAAAGGATTACTAGAGCTAGGAAAAATTTATATATCCACACCATTGAACTAGAATCGAGTGTGAAAACCCTACTAGGGCTAGCCATGTAGGATAACAAAAAGGTGAAGAATACACTCAATGAAAAGATTGACCTACTAGACATGAAATTTACCGTGTATATTGAAAAGGTGCACCACCAAAGGTTTATTGCTTGCACCAGGGATACTCCCTAGTATGAGTGGAACATAAAGAATATCGAGCAAAGGAATGTGAACAAGGGTGTCACCTTCCACACATTGGCCCATTAGCAGGAGGGTGATATTGAGACAAGTGGATCACTTGTTGATCGAATTCCATATGCGAGGACTAATTTTCAAAGTGACACAGGAGGTCAATTGAACAAAAAATGAACAACAATTGAACAGTAACTAAGCAACAAATGAACAACAATTGAAAAATAACTAAAAAACAAATGAACAGCAATTGAACAACCACTGAACAACAAATGAACAACAACTGAACAACAGTTGAACAAAAACTGAACAACAGTTGAACAACAACTGAACGCCAATTGAAAAGCAACTGAACAGCAATTGAACAGCAACTGAAGGACAATTGAACAAAAATTGGTCCCACATTGACTTCCTGCATTGACTTTCACTTTAGAAGACAGGCGCTTCACTCTGTCACGTTGGTCTCCTTTCTCCAGATCTAATGGTCGGCAGTGACATCGCAAATCGCAATTTCTCCTAGCCAAGGTTCATTCACTCCTGAATGATGTGATGTGATATAATCCAACGGTTAGCAATCAACAGTCATCCAACAGTTGACAACGATATCGCATAGGGAACTTGCGCGACAATTACCCTCCTCATAGAGTTGATAAGGTTTATAAACCTTGATCTATAAAAATTTGGGTCTAAGTTTAGACTTAAACTTGGATCACTTTAAAACTCAATATCCATTGGATAGAAGAGGCCATCAAATCCTACGGCCTGCATGTCTACAACCAACACACAGATTAAAAATAGACCTAACCACGTTGTTGACTATGATGTAAACAGTTGAAACTTAGATCAATGGTTAGGATGGAGTATGGGCCTTCAAACACGATCAGGCCTTTCTGTGCTCTTCTACCCCCGTGCTTAATACTAATGATCATGATTAACACATAAACACTGAGATTATAATTAAAATATGAAAAACATAGAAAATACCCAAATGAGTTTTAGAACACAGATTCATGGAAGTAAATGAGAGTCTTCACCAAGATTAACACGCAATCACACACTGAATCAAATTCCTTCAATATAATAATAATTACAGAGTCTTGGCCCTCTCAGCTCAATTACAACAAATGAACATACCTTTGTTTCAATCTCAAAACCATTTCTATCACTCAACTCTCACCTCTCACTCCAATCTCAATCATCTCAGCAAATCCCTCTTCATTACATTTTCTTCTTTTTATGAGTCGAATCCTATTCTAACTGTAATAAAAATTCGATCTCTATTTTAATCATTCTAACAATCAAATCTCTATTTTCAAGCTCCATTACACACTTATGCTAACAACTTATCCCTTAATCTAAAATAAGACAATTTCCTAACTATGACAATAATGAGGTATAGATTATTTTTGAGAGATCCAACCCTCTCGACTAAAATTGACTTTTGACCACTCAAGTCAATGAAATTCAACTCATTTAGCCACAACATGTGAACAAACATTCACATTGCTAGTTAAGTCCAGATGCTCTTGCATCAGACTCCAAGGGAAGAAAAGAATCATCCATCATAATTTCATGGTTTACTCCATACTTCTGCAATTTTGCTGTTGTCAACCAACTAGCATCCTCCACTGGTTGTCCTTTGTATTTGACTATATATTGATAATAAACCTGTCCTCTAGTTCTTTTGGATACTCTTTTCTCCAAAACAACTTCCACCTCTGTCTTAACTGTCTTTGGCATTTGTTCTTCCTAGTTCAAAGGTTGAAATTCATCTTCTGTAGTTTCCTCCTGTATCTCTGTCTCTGTATCTTTGTATGATACAATTCTGTAACATTGAGGATAGGTGATATTCCAATCCCTTCTCCTAATTCAATTTCATAAGCATTAGTTGAAAACTTTCTTACAATTCTACATGGTCCTATCTTTTTCATTTTTAGTTTATTGTAAGTCTTAGTAGGAAATCTTTCTTTTCTCAAATACACCATCACTAAATCTCCCACTTGGAAATCTTTCTCTCTTCTTTTCATATCTACTCTTTTTTTGTATTTGTCACTGCTTTCCTGCAATCTTCCTTTGACATCTTCTTGTAGTCTCTGCATTTTCTCTGCAAACTGTTCCGCTTTTGCACTTCTTGTCTCCTATTTACGCAAATTTCTAAGCTCATACACACCTCTTGGATTCATCGTGGAAACAATTTGAAATGGACTCATTCCAGTACTTCAGTTTGGAGTGTCATTATAAGAAAAATCAACGTGAGCTAGTGCTAAATCCCACTGCTTAGGATTTTGATACACTAAATTTCTCAATATGTTTCCTAAGCTTTTGCTTACTACTTCGGTCTGTCCATCTGTTTGAGGATGGTATGCTGAACTGAAACTGAGGTTAGTTCCTATTTTCTTACAAATAGTTCTCCAGAAATTCCCTACAAACTTTGTGTCTCTATCAAACACAATACTTACAAGCAATCCATGTAATCTTACAATCTCTAAAAAAAGTAGATTTGCAATATGTGTTGCATCACTAGTCTTTTTACATGCAATGAAATGTGTCATCTTGGAAAATATATCTACCACAACATAAACGGAATAATTCCCCCTTTGTGTTTTAGGTAGCCCCAAAACAAAATCCACACTAGCTGCATCCCATGGTCGGTCTGGTATTGGCAATGACTGGTACAATCCTATATTCTGGCTTCTCCCTTTAGCATGTTGACATATCCTGCACTTCTCAACAAATCTCTTAACATCAGTCTGCATCTTTGGCCAATAATAAAAAGTATTTACCTGAGAAAAGGTTTTGTCTTGTCCAAAGTGACCAGATAATCCTCCACTATGTTTCTCCTTTATTATGTTTTCCCTAATAGAACATTTGGGAATGCACAACTTGTTGCCTTTAAACAATTAACCTCCTTGGATAAGATATTCTAACCACTAACTTCGGTTATGAACTATTGGATTTTGTACTATTGTGTAAATATCTTTGAAATATGCATCATCTTTATACATTTCAACCATTTCTTCAAATCTTCCAACACTAACTTTTAATTCTTGCAAAATGAAATTTACCCTGGTTAAATCATCAACGACTTTGTTCAACTTACCACTCGTGTGCTTTATCACAAAAGTAAAGCTCTACAAAAACTCTACCCCCTTGGCATGTTTCTGGTTCAATTTCAGCTGGTTGTTTACGAATTGTAATGCATGATTGTCAGAATACAATATAGATTCCTTTGATAGCAAATAATGTCTACATTTTTCTAAGGCTTGTACAATAGCATAAAATTCTTTATTATAAGAAGAATACTTCTTATTCACTTTATTTAATTTCTCACTGAAGTATGCTATTGGTCTTTGTTCCTGACTCAAAATTGCTCCAATTGCAACTCCACTAGCATCAGTTTCAACTTGAAATACTTTTCCAAAATCAGGTAAAGCTAAAACTGGTTTCTATGTGATTTTCCTCTTCAACAACTTAAAATTCTTGCCTCTTGCTTTTGTCCACTTGAACGGCTGATTAGTCTCCTTGATTGTTTCAATAATTGGTGCACAAATTTGACTAAAACCTCTGATAAATTTCCTATAAAAACTTGCAAGACCATGAAAACTTCTTACCTAAAATATATTCCTTGGAATAGGCCAGTTCCAAAATGCTTGGACTTTCTCTGGATCCATTTTCAACCCTTCTTTAGAAACTACAAATCCTAAGTAAATTAATTCTTCCTTCATGAAACTACATTTCTTTAGATTTATAAGTAGTTTCTCTTCCTACAGAGTTCTTAAAACCAATTTATGATGCTCTAGATTTTCTTCCTTACTTCTACTAAAAGCTAGAATATCATTAAGATAAAAAATAAGAAACTTGCCTGCATATTTCTTCAAGACTTCATTCATCAATCTCATGAATGTGCTAGGTGCATTAGTGAGTCCAAAAGGCATCACTAACCACTCATATAACCCAATGTTTGTTTTAAATGCAGTCTTCCATTCATCTCCTTCTCTAATTCTTATTTGATGATATCCACTCTTCAGATCTATTTTAGTAAAATACTTTGACCCACTCAAACAATCCATCAAATCATCCCTATGTGGTAAAGGAAATCTATACCTGATAGTGATCTTGTTTATGGATCTGGAATCTGTACACATATTCCATTCACCTCCTTTCTTTGGATTGAATGTTGTTGGCACAACACACAGACTAAGACTCTCTCTTATTAGTCCCTTATCCATCAGGTCTTGCACTCGTCTTGCAAGTTCTACATTCTCTTGAGGATTTAATTTGTACGCTGCTTTGTTTGGAAAACTTCCTCCTATTATTAGATCAATATGATGATTAATACTCCTGATTGGTGGCAATGCATTTGGCAACTCATCAAATAATATCAACAAAATCATTTAACAGAGTTTTGATTTCTTCAGGTAAATCATCTAAGTTTGTGGAAGTTAAAATTACCTTAGGTCTCCCTACAATAGCAAAATGCATTTCTTCATCTTTCCCAATCTCTTGTAATAGCTCCTTTCTACTCATCAACAAAACACTATTTCCAGGTTCTCCTTTGTCAGCATCATCCTTCAATGGAAACAATGTATGTTTACTTCCATCCATCTCCAGAGTATAAGTATTTTTCCTCCCATCATGAATAGCTTTATGACCAATCAGCCACGGTCTTCCCAACAATACATGGCATACATCCATTGGCATTACATCACACAATATCACATCCTTATACGTACCAATCTATATCTCTACCTTGCATTGTCTTGTCACAACAATCTGATGTCCTTTCTGCAACCATGACACTTTGTAAGGAGTAGGGTGTACTGTCTTCACTAATCCTAGCTTGTCCACCATCTCTATAGAAACAAGGTTATCAGTGCTTCCACTGTCAATTATCACTTTACAACATTTGCCTTTGGATTTGCATGTAGTTTTGGATAAACTCTTCCTTTGGGTTGTTTCTTCAGTCTCTTTCTCTGCCTTAAGCAATGCCCTTTTCAACAACAGGGATTCTCCTACTTCAAGGGATTCTTCCTTTTCTATAATTTGAGGTGTTTATTGCTTTGCCTCAGCCACATTCACATTCCTCTCACTTCTTGTTCTGTTACGAGGACAGTCCCACGAACCATGTCCCCATTCTCCACATGTGTAACACCGAATATCTCTTCCTCAGCTTCTTCCTCTAGATGTAAATATTACTCTATTAAAATCACCCCTCTATGGTGGTCTACTACATGAACTTCCTGCTTTGTTCTAATGTTGCTGAAACCTTGGTCTGGTAGTTCCTATACGTCTTACTAAACTTTTCCCTCTATTCCTCTCATTTTGTTTTCTTAACATCTTCTCCTCTTCCTTCAAACCTTCTTGATAGGAATCTTCAATGGTCTTCAGAATCAGCAAGCTAATCTCACCCTACATGTTGTATCTTAAGAGATTGATATATCTGGCTACCTTCTCCATATCATCCTCTGCATGTCTTGCTCTAATACTCAATCTATAAAACTCTTCTCTGTATTCTTTAATAGACATTCCTTTTTGCCTTCAATTCTGTAATTGTTTGAAAATATTTTATTGATAATATTTTGGCATAAATTTAGCTTTCATTTTAGTCACCATTTTGTCCCATTGTTTGATCTTGGACTTCCCTTTTCTTGTTCTGGATGTTTTTAGTTCATCCCACCAAATAATTGCATGACCCTTCAATCTGGTAACTACAAATTTCACCTTCTTTCTGTCATCAACCTCTTCATAGTCGAAATATTTGTCCAGTGAATTGATCCAATCCATTAGCTCTTTTGCATTGAGGCTCCCTTCATACACAGGAATTTCCACCTTTGGTTTTCCACCTACTTTAGCCAACATCTTGATAACTTTGGTAGTTTCATTTTCCTCCTCTTCTTCTTCCTCAGAAGATTCTTCTGCACCACTGTCAACTCCTTCATCAGGTGTTCTCCTCTACGCAATCTCCATTGTATCCATCCTTGTACGCAGACTTCAGATCTCCTCCAACAGAACTACATTTGCTTCAGTTCTTCCTTAACCTATGCCATCTCCTCTCCTTGGCAGCATGTTTATTGCAGTCAAACTCAATATCTATGCTTTGATACCAAAAATGACGTAGGAGGTCAATTGAATAGAAACTTAACAACAATTGAACAATAACTAAACAAAAAATGAACAGCAAATGAACAACAATTGTACAACAACTGAATAGAAATTGAACAGCAACAGAACAACAATTGAACAGCAACTGGTCCCACGTTGACTTTCCATTTAGAAGACAGACGCTTCACTCTGTGTCATTGATCTCCTCTCTCCAGATCTAACGGTTGGCAATGACATTGTAAATCACAATTTCTCCTATTCAAGGCTCATTCACTCCTGAATGATGTGATGTGATATAATCCAAAGGTTAGCAATCATTAGTCATCCAACGGTTGATAGCGATATCGCACAGGGAACTTGTGCGACACTTACCCGCCTCACAGAGTCGATATGGTTTATAAACCCTGATCTATAAAAATTTGGGTCTGGGTTTAGACTTAAACTCCGATCACTTTAAAACGTGATATCCATCGGATAATAGAGGCCATCAAATCCTACGGCCTATTGTTCTACAACCAACACATAGGTTAAAAACAAGCCTAACCCCGTCGTTGATTATGACGTAAGCAGTTGAAACTTAGATTGATGGTTAGGATGGAGTACGAGCCTTCAATCACGAGCAAGCCTTTATATGATCTTCTACACCTGTCCTTAATACTAATGATCGTGATTAACAAATAAACACTGAGATTATAATTAAAATATGAAAAACATAGAAAATACCCGGATGAGTTTCACAACGCAGATTCACAGAAGTAAATGAGAGTCTTCACCAGAATTAACACGTAATCACACACTGAATCAAATTCCTTCAATATAATAATAATCATAGAGTCTTGGCCCTCTCAGCTTAATTACAACAAATTAACAAACCTCTATTTTAATCTCAAAACCCTCTCTATCACTCAACTCTCGCCTCTCACTCCAATCTCAATCATCTCAGCTAATCCCTCTTCATTACATTTTCTTCTTTTTATGAGTCAAATCCTATTCTAACTATAATAACAATTTGATCTCTATTTTAATCATTCTAACAATAAAATCTCTATTTTCAAGCTCCATTACACACCTCTGCTAACAACTTATCCCTTAATCTAAAATAAGACAATTTCCTAACTATTACAATAATGAAGTACAGATCATTTTCCAGAGATTCAACCCTCTCGACTAAAATTGACTTTTGACCACTCAAGTCAATGTAATTCAACTCATTTAACCACAACATGTGAAAAAACCTTAACATTGCTGGCTATGTCCAGATGCTCCTACATCACAAAGTTAAGAGTCATGACTAGAAAATTATGTATCATAATTGGAAATTTTACCTTGTGGTTTCTTAGTTTCATGTTTTGTTGGTTGAGCAAGGGTTTGGCTACTGCCAACCCAGGTTATCAAGTCAACATAGAAAACTTGGTCAGCTCTATAATGGAGTGTTTTTTCCTTTATTTATGTGAACCTATCTCCAATTAGGTGTAGTATGCTTATGAACTTCCATCAATACAAAAAAGATTGAATAATATTGCAGGTGGTTTGGTTTTCAAATAGGGCGACCTACAACGATTTTGATGTATCCTCATTTTGCTTTCTTGAAGTAATATAACATCCTTCTTACTTCCAAAAAAATTAATAATTAATTATTTAAGATAATAAAATTATTTATATCATTTGATATATTATATATAATATATATATATAGATAGATTAGATACTATATATATATAAATTGCTAGCAATTCATAGTTAGTGGAAATAATGACTATGAAGAGTAATAGTTATATTTAAATAAGTTCTAGAGATACGAGATGTAAATAGTAGATTTTGTTTTGTTATACATTTTAAATGTTAGGTATATATAAATTTATATTGTGTTGAACACTTATAATTATTTTTGACTTGTTTTTTCATTATTTATCTACTCAAAATTTTCTTAAATGTATTTACAATTATTATTATTATTTTCATTTTATTTGGTTGGACTAAACAAAAATAAATGTCTTATTTCAGCCATCATTGTTCCCAATGTATATTTCCTATACAAATTTTACATTAAAGTAATTCTCGACAAATAATGACAACGATGAGGGAAATTAATGTTAACCGTGAGGGTAGCATTAATTCATAATGTTTTATGTTATGAAGGAAATGCTTTGGCCTTATTTCTTTATGATTTTCATGCACTACCTTGTTTCAAAGGATTTGTTGGCTTTCTTTCCACCACCTTGCATGAATGGATCTATTGATTTCCTTTGCACCACCATGCATCAACGGATTTGTTCACTTCCTTCCCACCACTTTGCATTAAGGGACTTGTTCATTGCGTCTATATCAACTTCTTTCAATTTACTATCTTCCTAAGCTTTCTTAAGCTTATTGTTTCCAACTTATAGTCATCTCTTTCCCCAATTACCATAGGCTCATATAAAATTCCCAATTTGAGAGATGGGATAATTAAGCTAAATCTAAGACACGTTGCTTAGTGTGATGTATTCCTACTATTGTTGTTACTAGTTATTTGTTCTACTAATGGATTATTCTTTCTATTATATATTGGTATTGACCTAAATTTACGGAGCATGGGTTGCTAAGTTATTATCACCTATAGAGGTAAATAAACATTAGTTAATAATTTGATGAAAATTCTATGGATGATAAGGCCAAATTAAATCATAGCTTGTCATAGCGAAATTATGTCACTTAGAAAACCTAAATTTATTATTCATACCTTCTCTCTCTTTATTCTTCCTCTAAAAATTTAATTATAAAAAAAGTATTAATTGTTCGTCTTGTATAAAATAATGGAATCCATTAAATTTTATCTTATAGACTTTCATCCCTAGAAATCAATATGTGCTACATCATGTCATTCAAAAAAAATCGTACGCTACATCTTATGATTCATAAATCATTAAGATTCAAAATTTGATCAAAACATTTGATGAAAAGCTTATGTATCATAAGACCAACTAATTTGTTCTTACCCATGTGTTAAGCCATGTTACTTTAGGCTCTAGTCCTAGAACACAACTTGTAGTTAATTCCACTCTGCTAATCAACGCGGTTGATGTCAGTGTTTGTGTTGGTGCTAGTCATCAACCAAAGAAACATAATTTGTTGGCATGGGAGTGAATACAATAATTATCTCCTCCTATATTTGTAGGACCATGAAGTGAATATGATAAGTCTGTAAATGAAAATAGATCCATTATTTGGATTAAAAAATAAACAATTCCGGGTAGCAAAAAATAGATAACATTAAATAGAAAGTAAATTTGACACTTCGTTACATGTTGCAAATATTGATACTCTTTTTTTTATTTAATTTATCTTTGTTCCATTCTTGAACCTATGACTCCTATATACACAAATACATCTAATCTAGATCTTGAAATAGTCAAACAAAATGGAAAAGTGGGTAAATGATGTTGTTGGTTCTATTTATTTGTATACAATATTAAAACCTGAATTTGTGACTTATGAGGGTGAATCGATCCATTACTTGTGATACCATCTAGTTCTAGAAGTGACTACTTAGAGATTGAATATAAGCACATCCTAGCTAGATACTTAATATTATCAATCCAAAAGAATTCTTACATTCATGTATCTTTCTTATTTAATGTGTATTCTTATTGTAGATTTTTCACATGCACAACCCCCTGATCCTTCATTACAGTTGTGGGGCATCACATTTTTCTTATGATCGATCCCTTAAAACCTAATTAAAGATATGAGTATCAATGTTTTCCTATTTTTTTGGTTCTTTTATACACAACAATTAGTCATGATTTTAGGAGCATTGAGGAGACCCAACTTCCCTAGGGCATATCTCCAAAATTGTGTGAACCAAGATATAATAATTCTACTATAGGTACTTTGAGATATCTTCTCTATCTCCTTTAATTTTTTGGGTCTAAAACCTAAAAGAAATAAAATTATATTGAGAATACCATGTTGACCTGTTCGAAGATTGATTTAAGTACCATTTAGGATACTTTACTTCTTTAAAGCATATATCGCAAATTATAATGAACCATTATCTCAATAAGTGTTTAGTGATATTTCTTATCATTATGGTCCAATTTTTTACCTATAAAACCTCTGAAAAAAATACATAGTTAAAATTCCAAGATTACCTATTTGAAGAAGTAGTCAAGAAGCCAATCTTTCTCAAATCATATAACTAAAAATATAGCCAACCAATATTTAGAAATTGAACCAAATGTTTAATGATATTTCTGTTCATTATGGTCTAAGTTTCATCCTCTAAAACCTCCAAATATATTAATATTATATTACTATAAGAATATATATATAGATATATAGATAGATATATATATATATTGAAAATGCTACGATGATTTGTTTACTCCATAAATTACATTCTAACTTTGACCTTTAAACTCCAAGAATGACACAAAAACTCTTCCTTGACTTCGTTTTGTCACCTTAGATCTCTATAAATCAAAGGAAAAATCTGTGACTTATAGCTTGCAGAGAAAATTAAAGAAAAACAACATACAATTAACAAGGAAGGCATGCATGCACACAACTAACACATGAATTTGAAAATTTATTAATATCTACTAGGATGAAAAGAAATCACAAATCAATTCTATTTCTTTACTCAAAGGTCAAAAAAAATTTAGCAAGTTTACCAACAATATAATTCATATCCTCCGCATATTTTTTTATCATAAACATATCTCATTAAAAAAGGAAAACATTTTGAGAATAAACAAATTTCAACTATCACAATTTCGTACATTTATTGTTGCAATAATCAATTTCATTTACAAAGAACCAAAGAAATTATCTTATTGAAAAAGGCGCATCTGGAACCGAAGCAGGTTGAGCCACTCTCCACCCATCCATAACAAATAGTGCTAACACATTTCATTAAAATTGGAAAAAATATAATACAAGGGCATCACTGCAATTCAAATTTTTTGGTTATTTTGAAATTCCAGATCCACTATGTAGCTCTAGATTTAGTGAAATGTGTTTTTTTGGTAATATTTCTTTTAGTCGGAAACCCCTAATCTTTATTCTTGATTCATACTAGATATAATAGAAAAGTCAATGCCACTCTCCTTCACACATAGGAAAAAATTAGTGTTCAACATTTCCATTCTATATGAGGCTCATAAACATTCACAAAAAGACCATGTAGGTATTCACAAAACAAGGGAGTCATTCTTTTATCTCTATAGTCCATTGGTCGTCCACTCTTCAGTGCTTTATGTGCCACACACAAGCAAGCCCATTCCCAGTCATGAAATCCATCTAGTCCAAAGAAAAATTACTACAACACATTAATGTGTTGTAGTACTTTTTCTTTGGACTTGATGTATTTCATGAGTCTAGGCCAATAATAATTCTTCCTTACTATTATTATCATTTTACTTATATCTTGAGTCTCTAGAATATAGATCTTTATGTAATTCATCGATCATAAACTTCTTTAATTCATTCAAAATTGGAACATATAATATGATGTTATAACAATTGTCCATCGCATGTTAGTTTATATCGCCCACATCCCAAGCCTTGTTTCCTTGTTGCAGACATTCCTTAATTTGATGATAATATTGATCATGTTGTAAGGAATATTTTATTATAGATTTCAATCTAGTTTCAGTTGAACTAATTTTTGCAATTTAATTGTCTAGAAAAAATTGACTTAGAGCATCTTCTAGACAATTTTCCTTGCCTTTGGTGTGCCTAATTTCAAAGTAAAATTCATTGATCAACACTAGCCACCTAGATTTCCTATCATTTAAGCAAGGTTGGTCAAATAAATACTTCAGTCCACTGTGATATGACATCAAAATAAATATATCCCAAGTACATAATGTTTCCACATTTTGAGTGCATGCACAATGGTTTCCATCTCTACATCACATAATTCCTCTCATTCTCATTCAAATTTCAGGGCTCATAACATATCACGTACATATGTCGCATGAAAACTCTACTTAGATCTTTTTCGCAAGCATCAATGCATACACAAAATTATTTCCTTGGGCTTGGCATTATTAACACAAGTGCATTGGTAAGTAAGTATTTCAACTGATAAAATCTTTATTCGCATTCCTTGGACCAAACAAACTTCATCCCCTTTATTTGCAATAAAGTAATTGAATGACTAATTTGAGAGCATCCTTTGATACATCTCTAGTAGTAGCCAACAAATCACCTAAGTGATATGATTTTTATGACATTTTTTAGGGTAGGTTAATCTTTGATGGAATTTATCTTATCATGATCCACAAAAACTCCTTGGTCTGAAATTATATATCCTAAATAATGGATTTCTTTTGGAATAAATCACAATTTCTTGTCTTGGTATGTAACTCATTCTCTCTCATCTCATCAAATATAACTCAAAGGTGCTCCTCATGCTCTTTATTTTTCTTTTAATAAATAATGATATCATCAATGAAAACTAAAACAGACTTATCCAAATACTTCCTAAGGATGTCGTTCATAAAACACTTGAACTGGTGCAAATTAGTTAACCTAAAAAGAACCACCACAAACTCATAATTCCCATATCTACTTTGGAAATTTGTTTTATGAATGTCTTCATCTTTCATTCAAACTCGATGATTCTTAGACCTTAAGCATATCTTTGAAAAAAATGTAGCTCATATTAAATAGTCAGAAAAATCATCAATCCTAGGTAGAGGATACTTATTCTTAATGGATAATTTTTTTATCTTCATGTAATCTATATATAACCTAAGAGTGCCATATCTATTCTTCACAAATTAAGTTGATCCTCCCCAAAGAGATACACTAGGTTTGATATACCCTTTGTCGAACATTTCTTTCAACTAAAGCTTTAACTCTATCAATTTAGGTACTCGTCCTCTAAGTTAATTTGGACATTCATATTTTTTCTGGCATAAGATCTATGGATATATTTACATCTCTTTTAGGCAGTAGTCCACGTATTTAAATCCAAAAATACATCTTGAAATTTTTGCAAGGTTTTGAATCCTTCGTGTTTTTATTTTGTATTACGGAATAATTCCAACACATATATGTCATACAACTGACATTCTATTATGTAAGGTTTCTTCGATTTCATTGTTGATACTTCTCTTATAATTTTAGGTTTGTCCATGCCTTTGAGAGTTATTTACTTCACATTCTCATCCAAACCTTCCAATGTCTTATGATAAAAATCTAACTTAACCCAACATGCCTCTAACCAATCCATGCCAATCAAGACATCATATAATCCTAAAGGAAATTAATCAAAGTTACTTGGGTTCGATACCCATTCATAACAATTGTGTATGCTTCCTCGATTTTAGTTACCTTCATTTTTGTGCATGTAGCTAGTTGAACTAGCCATGAGTTCTTATGCTTCTCTTCTACTTCAACCACAAATGCTTAATGATCTACTTGTCGATTATCCAAGGTCACATTAATCCTAGGCATTTCTATTGCTACATCATTGATTGTAGTAGCCTCTTATACTTAGTACACCTTGCTTTTGTTGTCCTCTTGCCTATGGGGAAAATCACATAGTAAGTTCTCCTTTCTAAAACCCCAAATTTTCAAAGGCCTCTCTTTTTTATCGTCTACCTTTCCTTCCACACTTCTTATTGCCTGCATCTCACATTGCATAGGATAGTTCTATTGAATTTTACTTCCTACTGGAAAATTATTATTTGAACTCTCTCCTTCAGCTTTATGATTTTGAAATATTGACTTACATTCCTCCATATCATCTTTGTCCTTCCTCTTCCAAGACTTGTTGTTCTGCTCTATTTTTTAATTGTTCACAATAGCACTTATCCTTTGTTATGGTCTCATCTAGAGTCTTTAGGTCACCAAACACTATTCGACCTTCGTAAGACTTAGGAAATCAACTGATCAATTTTTGGATATTCACTTACTCAGCCTTGATATAAGGCACCTATTGTAACAAATCCAAAAATATACTCACATAATCTTTTATAGTGATTGTTTGAAGCTTTAAATTATCAAATTATTTGACCTTTTCATAATAGTACCTATCTAATAAGTACTTCTTTCTAAGGTACTTTTTGAAATTCTTCAAAGATATGATTCCTTTTATAGAATTCTATCAACTTCAGTTTAAGTTGTTTAGTCTATATAATTTGAGTACCCCAAGAGTTTTCCATGGCTCTAAATCTATTTATGCATTCAAAAATGTATTTTAAAAAGCAAACATTAACAATCTTTCTTCAAATTGTATTTAATAATTTCGATGAAAAATCCATTTTATCTAAAAGTTAGACTGTGTCATTTAGAATTACATATCTTTATAAAAGGATTAGTGAAATAAAATAATATGATTAAAGTTATTATCTACGAGTAAAACAATATAAACTAAATGGTTGATAAATGTCAATGGACATCAATACATCTCACATTATTAAAATACATAAATAAATAGCAAATCATTAAAATTAACAAAATTGTATCTTTATTTTTAAATTACTATTGTAATTAATGATAAATAAAATTGATATATAATTTAAACATATGTAAATTTAAAAAAAAAAAACATGTAACAAGATTCTTAACATGGAGATTTACCCCTATGTTATCATGAAGATTCTTAATTTTTTAATTGACTTTGTTACAATACTATAGATCAATACCATGACTTATTAATGCCACATGCCAAAAAATTTAACTCATTCCATGTGACACTTGTTCATATAGTATCTTTTTTAATTAATTAATTTAATTAAAAGAACAAAAAGAGCATTGGTAATTTATCAATATTTGATTTGTGAATATTACTAAGAATATTCTAGAATATTCCATGGAGGTCAAATTCCTACAATCCATGTAATAATTATTGATAACTAGCTCAGGTCCATCTTAACTATGGATCTACCAAGGGTCGAGAGGGATCAAATCTCTTTTCAATGTAGAAAAGGTTTACCATTAAGAGATTTAATGGTGATGCTTGGTAAATCGGAGTTAAGATGGATCTAGGTCGGTTTAATTTCCTCCTTTAAATATGATATAGTCCACATGAATACCATTGGTTCTCATACATATGAAGATAAAAAATCAGTAGTGACTTGTCGTGTGCATCTTATTATTTTAGTTTAAAGTTATTTTTATTTTAAAATAAGATTATTTTTATTTTTAACATTATTTTTATATTTTTATTTTATTTTTACCAAGTAAAAATGTTTAGGAGATATTACATTACATTAATATCTACCACATTGAAATAAAAAGTATCTCTCCATGAAATTAAATTAAAATTCTAAAAACCATTTTCCAAAATAAAAATGATAATTAACATAATTATTCTTCGATAAATAATAACAAATAACATAATTTCTTCCTTAAACTCATTATTTTTCCATTTAATAATCTAGTCATAATATTATGATATCAAAATTAATAATATTTTTAATACCAATTATCATTTAACACATAAATAGTATATTATCATTTAACACATAAATAGTATTTTATATATATATATATATATATAATATTTATTAAAATTTAATACAATTAATTATCTTTTATTTAATTAATTCAATGTTTACTATTTTATTTAATTTAATTATTATTTAACATATAAAATGGTTAATTTGATATTAAAAATGTATTACATTTTATATCTGTTACAAATTTCCAATTTTTTTTTCTAACTTAACAAATAAATGTATTTATTATTCCTGATTTATTTACATTTATAAAATCTTTTATGAAATGTCTCAGCTATCGATTTGACATGAAAAGTTCAACATGTTTTTGGCTATCTCATTTCTCATTCAACATGCCCATGTATCTTCATCCATTTTGTATTAATATGATGTTTAGCTACCTCATTGCTACTTCAACATTCCCCTGACGTATCTTCATCGCTTCATCGTATCTGACAGTCTCTACCTCGTCACTGAATCCGAATATCTCATCTCAAACTGAAACGCTGAGGCCAATCCACAATTAAATATCACAATCATATTGTGATTAATATATTATAATCACATTAATAAATATGGTTAACAAATCTTTTAGTAAATAAATAATATATTATAATCACATTAATAAATATGGTTAACCAATCTTTTAGTAAATAAATAACAATTAAATAGCACAATCATATTGTGATTAATATATTATAATCACATTAATAAATATGGTTAACAAATCTTTTAGTAAATAAATTAATTGTTAATTAATAACAAAATATTATGTATCGTAAATGAAATAATTATTAATAATTAAATAGTAAATAATAATATAAATTAATTATTATTATTGTTAATTTTAAAATATATTTTAATAAACCATAATTAATTTAAATTAATTAATAAATAATAATAATAATAATAAGTAATATTATTATTTATTTAATAAATATGGTTTTATTATAATTATATTAATTATGGTTAATCAATTAAACTCAAAAAAATTATATTAAAAATTCAAGGGATTTTAAATCCAAAAAAATAATATTTAACTCAATAAACTCGAGGCATATAAACACTACAATAAATATTATCAACCCTAAAACAATTATGGTTGACCATAGGAATATTAACCCAAGGGATTGATATTATAAATATAAGGGAATAATAAACCCGAGGAATTAATACTAAAAACTAAAGACATTATAATTCCAAGCGAATAATATTAAGCCCAAGGTATATATATTATAAACTCAAGGTATAAAAACCCTAAGATAAATATAAAAAACACTAAAATAGACATGGTATACCATCATTGATTTTCATACTAAGACAATCTTTGTCACAATGTGGTGTTGGACCATGGTTGACTGTGGTTGACCATGATTGTAAACCAAAAAGATTTATATTGATTTTCATAGAGACAATCTTTAGCACAATGACACATTGGACCATCGTTGACGGTGGTTGGCAACGATTGTAAACAAAAAAAAAATATATTAAAGAGAAGGATTAATATTATAAATCCTATGAATAATATTATGTGCTAGAAATATGAACCCTTAAATAAATAAACCCAAGGAATTGATATTATAGACCCAAGGGAATAGAAAATTAAGGGAATAATAAACCCAAGGGATTATTTCTAAAACCCCAATGTGTTATAAATCCAAGGAAATACTATTAAATCCAAGGGATTAATATTATAAATGCAAGGTATATAAACTGAAAGGTAAATATTATAAACCCTAAAATAAACATGGTTGATCGTGGTTAAACATGGTTAATTTTCATACTGAGACAATCTTTGTCACAAAGTGACATTGGACCATGGTTGATCATGGTTGAGCATGGGATTAATATTAAACCACGGTTGAACACTTAGATTAATAAAGCGGAGGCTTTGGTATTACAAACCTAACAAAATAATAAACCCAAGCAATTAACACTAAAACCCCAAGGGATTATGAACTCAATGGAATAATATTAAACCAAAGGAATTAATATAATAAACCCAAGGTATAAAAAACCTAAGATAAATATTATAAACCCTATAATAAACGTAGTTGACCATGGTCGATTTTGATATTGAGACAATCAATGTCAAAATGGGCTTTTGACCATGGTTGACCAAGATTGATTTCATACCAAGACCATATTTCTCACAAATTGATGATGGAGCATGGTTTACAACGGTTGATTTCCATATTGAGACAATCTTTGTCACAATGGGAAGTTGGACCATGGTTGACCGTGTTGAACATGATTGATTTTACAAAACATGGCTGACCTTCATTGGCCACGGTTGACAATGGTTGACCATGATATTATAAACCCAAGGGATAACACTAAAAATACAAGTGAATATAAACCCAAGGAAATAATATTAAACCAAAGGGAATAATATTAAGCCCTAGGAATATGAACCCTTAGATTAATAAACCCAAGGGAATAATAAACCAAAGGGATTAATATTTAACCTTAGGAATGCGAACTTATTAGATTAATAAACACAAGGGGTTAATATTCTAGACCCAAGTAATAATAAACCCAAAGGATTAACACTAAAACCCCAAGGGATTATGAACCTAACGGATTAATATTATAAACCCAAGATATATAAACCATACGATAAATACTATAAACCTTAAAATAAACAATGTTGACCATATTTGACCATGGTTGATTTTCATATTGAGAAAATCCTTGTCAAAATGTGATGTTGGACCATGGTTGACCAAGATTGATTTTCATATCGACACATTCTTTATCACAACGTGACATTGGACCATGGTTGACCAAGGTTGATTTTCATACTGAGACAATCTTTGTCACAATGTGACGTAGATTGATATTAAACCCAAAGGATTAATATTAAACCTAAATGATTATTATTATAAACCCAAGGAATATAAACCCTAATATAAATAATGTAAACCCTAAAATAAACATGGTTGACCATGGTTGACCTTGGTTGATTTTCATATTGAGACAATCCTTCTCACAACACAACGTTGGACAATGATTGATTTTATAAAACATGGTTAAGCATGGTTGATCATGGTTGACCATGGTTCGCCATGAATGATCATGGTTGACCATGATTAGTATTCTAAACTCAAGGGATTAATAAACCCAAAGGATTATTACTATAAACCCAAGGGAATAATATTAAACATAAGGGAATAACATAAAACTAAGGTATATAAACCCAAGATAAATGATATAAACCCTTAAACAAACATGTTTGACCATAGATGGCCATGATTGATTTTCATATTGAGACAATCTTTCTCAAAATGCAAAGTGAGACCATGCTTGATCATGGTTGACAATGATTGACCATGGTAGATTTTCATACTGGGACAATTTTGTCACAATGCAACATTGGACCATGTTTGACCATGTTTAACCATGATTGACCATGTTTGATTTTCATATTGACCATGATTGGCTAACCTAAGGTATATAAACCCTATGAAAAATATTAGAAACCCTAAAATAAACATGGTTGACCATGGTCTATTTTCATATTGAGACAATCAATGTCATAATGAAACGTTGGGTCATGGTTGACTATGATTGATTTTCATAACAAGACAATCTTTGTCACAATGTGATGTTGTAACATGGTTTACCATGGTTGATTTTCATATTGAAATAATCTTTGTCACATTGTGATGATGGACCATGGTTCACCATGATTAACCATTATTGATCTTCATTGACCATGATATTATAAACCCAAGGGAATAATAAACCGAAGGGATTAATACTAAAAAACCAAAGGATTATAAACCCAAGGAAAAAATATGAAACCCAAAGGAATAATATTAAACCCTAGGTATATGAACTCGGAAGTAAAAAATCCCAAGAGATTGATATTATAGGCCCAAAGTAATAATAATCCCAAAGGATTTATACTAAAACCGCAAGGTATTACCAACCCAAGGGAATAATATTAAACCCAAGTGATTGATATTATAAACCAAAGGTATATAAACCATAATATAAATATTGTCAACCCTAAAATAAACATGGTTGACCATGGCTGACCTTGGTTGATTTTCATATTGATACAATCCTTGTCACAATGTGATGTTGGGCCATGATCGATTTTATAAAACATGGTTAATCATGGTTGACCATAATTGACCATGATTGACCATTAATGATCATGGTTTACCATAATTGACATTATAAGATCAAGGGATTAATAAACCCAAGGGATTAATACTAAAAGGCCAAGGGAATAATATTAAACCTAAATTATATAAACCCCAAGATAATTGATATAAACACTTAATAAACATTGTTTACTATGGATAACCATGGTTTATTTTCATATTGAGACAATATTTGTCAAAGTGTGGCATGAGACCATGGTTGACCATGGTTGATAATGGTTAACCATGGTAGATTTTCATACTTGGATAATATTTGTCACAATGTGATGTTGGACCATGTTTTACCATGATTAACCATGGTTGATTTTCATATTAACTATGATTGACCAACCCAAGGTATAGAAACTCTAAGATAAATATTATCAATCCTAAAATAAGCATGGTTGACCATGGTCAATTTTCATATTGAGACAATCAATGTCACTATGTGATGTTGGACCATGGTTGACCATAACTGATTTTCATATGAAGGCAATCTTTGTCATAATGTGATGTTGGAGCATGGTTGACCATGATTTATTTTCATATTGAGTCGATCTTTGTCACAATGAGATGTTGGGCCATGGTTGACCATGATTGATTTTATCAAACATAGTTGACCTACTTTGACCATGATATTATAAACCCAAGTGAATAATAAACCCAAAGGATTAATACTAAAAACCCAAGGGATTATAAACCCAAGGATAAACTACTAAACCCAAAGGAATAATATTAAACCCTAAGAATATGAACCCTTAGATTAATAAAACCAAGGGAATAATATTAAACCCTAGGAATGTGAATCCTTAGATTAAAAACCCTAACAGAGTGATACAGACCCAAGGGAATAATAAACCCAAAGGATTTACACTAAAACCCCTAGGGATTGTGAACCCAAAGGAATTATATTAAACCCAAGGGATTAATGTTATAAACCCAAGGTATATAAATCATAAGACAAAAATTATAAACCCTAAAATAAACAATGTTGACAATAGTTGAAATGGTTGATTTTCATATTGAGATAATCATTGTCACAATGCAACGTTGGACCATGGTTGCCCTTGGTTGACTAAGATTAATTTTCATATCGACACATGGTTAGACCGTGGTTGACCATGGCTGATTTTTTTATTGAGGAAATATTTTTCAAAATGAGCCATGGGATCATGGTTGACCGTGGTTGACAACGATTGACAATGATTGAGCATGGTATATTTTCATACTCGGACAATCTTTGTAACAATGTGACACTAGACCATGGATGACCATGTTTAAACATGATTGACCATGGTTGATTTTGATATTGACCCTGATTGACAATGATTGATTTTCATATTGAGACAATCTTTGCCACATGTGATGTTGGGCCATGCTCAACCATGGTTGAACCCTTAGAATAATAAATCCAAGGATTTGGTATTATAAACTCAAGAGAATATTTGTGTAAGAACAACAAACATTACATATTATAAAACAAAATTTAAATAGCAAAGAAAAAATTCCATATTAAACATTGTAATTATCATATTAAACATGTCAAAATATGTTGATAAAAAACAATATGTCTAAAAAATAATTACATCAACTAAAAAAACATATTCAACCAAATTATTGTCCAACTATTTTATATCACTTCAATGCTAATAAGGTATATATTTTAGTTTTACACCATAGCTTTTTTTCTCCCAATTTCCAATGTTGATTACATAATTAGTGTCAATTTTGTAATGGTGGTTATATTATTTTTTTTTAACAAAGTCGGTTGCTGTATTAATGGCTGAAAAAAAGAGATGAGTCAGAGCTCCTAAGATACATTAGATACCGATCGCAGTTTGGATCAAAGGAGTTACAAAATAGAGATCTCTCCCTGCTCCTTTTCTTGCTTGTTCTACTTCTAAAATTACCTGAGCTACTATGGCTTCTTACATATTGTAACAACCAAAATTGACATTTGCAGAACATTTTTAATCTATTTCTATGTGACTAATTTGCCTTGCGGTGGATTCCTCCGGCTTTTGATCCACTTCTACCTGCTTGGCACTTGAGGAACTAGGGGCTGCATTGTTTTGCTTGTCCATCATATACTGCAGGATTGAAATTGACTCTTCCGCATGACTGCATCGATTTGATAAGTGGTTGAATTGTTCATGAAGAGAGGTGACCCTATGCAAGAAGAGGTCAATTTCAGCGCGGTATTTATCATTGAGGATGCGATTCTAGTCTTCAATTCTCGTCTCCAAGATCCTCTTCTAGTTCTCCAAGATACACTGTTGAGCCTTGACTTCTTCTAACTCGACTTGCAGGTCCGCACAATGCAGACAGTCTTCATTGCGTGCCATATTTGCTGCTGGGGGTCAATCAGATAAGAAGCGGGTGTGCACAAAGATAGAAAAATAACTCACAACACAAGGGACATAGGAGATGGGAGCAACATAACACGCAGCAGGGCTCTTGAAGGCCTGAAACCGCCTGAAGGCATGAAGGACAATCCGACGGATAGAGCAAAGGAGGGTTGTCCAGAGGATCAGATCGCTACACAGAGGGCAAAGACTATCTCTGAAGCAGAAGCAACAAGTCACTAGATGATACAGCACACGAGAAACCACCTGAGAGCAAGATCGCTTGGAAGTAGTGACAACAATGACAGAGATCAAGCGACAAAGGGAGGAATACTTGGCGTTGATGAATGAAGGTAGAGGGTGTAATATAGGAGGAAGCTGAAGAGTGATGAGGCGGGAGAGGGGCCAGCCAGTCAGGAGATGAAGGAGGGGATCCTGCTGGCGAACCAGAGAAATTCCCTGGAGGATCCATGAGTTGGATCTGTGGGGAGATCTGCCGGCGGAGATGATGCGTTTGTCACGTTTAATGAGTGTTTTGTGGATTTCGTATCTTTGTAATATCTTGCTGCAGTAAGCAATCCTGTTGACAGCCCGAGGGACATGATTGAAATCGACTATGTCAGTGCTTTTGGGCTTGACGCTAATGAGTTTATTTGGGGTCATGGCAAAGGTTGGTAAGTCTCCTTGGAGTTGCAACTTAGGATGCCAATTGGCCTTCCACATGCACTATTGGCGCGGTCATCAACCTTCTTATTAAGGTTATGAAGAGTATGGTAGTATTGAATGTCTTCCATTGCCTGATGCAAAATTTGATTGTGCCTATTAATTTGCTGAAGTAGAGTGTTGGGAGAGTTATGCTAATGGACCATTAAGCGAATGAAGACAGAGGAATCCCTGAATACCTTTGTATTCTTTATTCCCAGTTTGCCTAACTGAGTTAAGCCCTGGAACAGAGCTAGTGCTTCAGCTCTATTATTCGAAACCTTCCCTAGACCCCACTCATAATGGAGGATGCACTCCCCGTCGGCGTTAATAATCAGCCCCCCTGCTCCAGCTGTACCAGGATTTGATTTTGATGCCCCGTCAAAGAATAGATAAAAGCAGTTGCAGTTTTGTATCCAATTAGCAAACTCCTATTCTTTTAATCTGGCTTTCCATGATCTGGCTTCTACTTTGCTCTGTGCATCCCTCCTGCTACCTTCCTGTACATTATGATTTTTTTCCAGAATGTAGCTTATGAAATCTCGCTCCTCCACACTATATTTTGTGGCATCTATCTTTCCGGTGGTGTTGATTGAGATAGTTTCCAGAGCAAGGATTTTGGCTTTGTTGCAGATTATTCGAGGAGTTGAGCTCTTGTCTTGGAAAATTTTTCGATTTCTAGCTAGTCAGATTCGCAATAGCAAGGTGTGAGGGAGAGTGTTCCATACTCTCTCCACCAAGTTGCTTCTTTTTTCTTTCCAGGGGCAGCATTTTCTCCATTTGTAGATTGTCTCAGCTATGGTATGCTGAGGTTCGCACTTTAAATTGCCAATGGAGGACATCTTTTCCCAACATTCAACTGCAAATGGGCATTCTATGAATATATGATGCATCGTTTCTTCGGCCTTGCAACAGTTGGGGCATCTTGATGGGCCGTTGATGCCTCTTCTTTTTAAGTTCTCTGATGTTAAGATTTTGCCTTTCAGCAAAAGCCATATAAAAAAATTTATTTTTGGGAGTGCCTCTGTTCGCCAAACAATTTTCCAATGGTTCCACAAACTCATCTGAAAGGTGCTATTGCAAAGGTGTTGATGGCCTGCTTTGACTGTATAATTTGTTCCTGTTGAGTCCCAGTGAAACCCATCCATTTCATCTTCCTTGATGGGAGCCTTACTCTGGAGGAGTGCCTTTAGATAGTTGAGACTAGGTTCTAATGCGTTGGGGATTTCTGGGAAGGACCAACCAGTCCAGACATGAGAATGAGGGTCCCAACTGGAAATTTGAGCTAGATGATGGGTACCTCTATTGTTGAGAAATTTGATGACGGCTGTGGCCTCTTTATGCATAATCAAGGGTTGTTGTTCTAGGATTTTGTCAGTTCCAAAATTGATGCTTGCTCCCCCCCTGGGACTTTCGAAATATTTTGAATCATAAGAGGAAGAGATTTCTTGCATAACCTCCAAATTTTAGTGGAGTCTCTGTTGGGGATATTGGACTCAAGAAGTTGCTGCCTAGGGAAGTTTAGATATTTGATCTCCAGCACCTTTTTCCACCACGATGAGGGTTCTGTTATTAACCTCCATACAATTTTCGCACCAAAGGCCAGATTTAAGAACTTTGGTGATCTAATAACAAGACCTCCTCTATCTTGGGTTTGCATTAAATGCTTCCAGCTGACTAAATTAAACTTGGTTTTATCATTCTTCCCCTTTCCAAAGGAAATGGCGAAGTGCAACTTCCAATTTATGGTGGAAAATGGCAGGAGCTTGATATAGAGAAAAGCGATAAAGGGGAAGGGAAGTGATACCTTATTTAAGGAGAATGAGCCTGCCTGCTGGGTTGAGCCACAGTGTTCCCCATTGCTGCACTTTCCTCTTTACCTTGTCGATGATTTTGTTCCAAGTTTCAGCCTTCAAAGGGCCCAAGCTCACTGGCATGCCTAGATAGGAAAAGTGGGTCCATTCCAGATTGCATGTGACACCAAATATGTTTGCAATGCTATGGATAACCTGATTTGAAGTGTTCCATCCGTATATACAACTTTTGAGTTCATTGACCAAGCCTCCAGAGTACCCCATAAATTGGTCTAGAAGTTTCTTGAATCGTCTTGCTATTGTGCTGGAGGCTCCCCCAATTAATAAGGTAACATCAGCAAACTGTGAATGATTAATGTTTTTTGCTCCATTCCCAAATTTGATACCGGTTATAAGGCCCACTCTCCGATTGTGGTCCAATGCTTGACTGAAGGATTCTGCCATGAGGATGAAGAGGTAGGGAGAGAGGGGACAACCCTGTCTGAGACCCTGGGTGGATTGGAATGCTTCACCTGACCTACCGTTGATCAGGGGGGAGATCCAGGGCCCAGAGATACAAGCAACAATAATATTAATGAAGGGGGTCTCGAAGCCCATCTTTTTTAGGACAACAATAAGGAAGGAGTGCCTTACTCTATCGAAGGCATTTGCCAGATCAAGCTTTAGGACAAATCCTTTCTCTTTCCTGGATAAGCTCGAGTGGATGGGTTCTTGAACAAGAAGAATGGAATCAGTGATATGTCTGTTGGGTAGGAAACCTCCTTGATTTTCAGATATCAAGGAGGGAAGGAGGGGTTTGAGTCTGGTAGCTAAGATTTTGGTTAGAATTTTGTAGGAAGAATTGCAGAGGGAAATGGGTTGGAATATGGAAAAAGAAGGTGGCCGATTTTCCTTGGGTATGAGGGCAAGAAAGGTGGAATTGGTGAATCCTCCTAATTTCCCTTTTCTTTGCACCCATCGAATCATCTTTGTCAGGTCCCTTTTTATCAAAGTCCAGAACTCTCTGTAGTAGCAGACGGGGAATCCGTCAGGCCCTGGTGCCTTATTAGGATGCAGGCTCCAGATTGCTCTTTTAATTTCCTCTTCTTCAATTTCTTTGCTAAGGTTGTCGTTCATCTCCTTAGTGACTCCTTTGGGCAGATGCTGGAGCAAGTCAGAATAGTCTTCTGCCCCTTTGATTTCAGTTAGGAGGTCCTTGTAGTGCTTAGAGGCAACCTTCCTTATGGTTTCTTGAGTGCTGTGCCGATTTCCTTCGCTATCCAAGATTGTGTTTACATTGTTCCTGAGCTTTCGAGCAGTGGCCTGCTTGTGGAAGTAGGTTGTATTTTTGTCTCCCCCTTGAAGCCATAATTGTCTAGATTTTATGTGCCACTTGGTTTCTTCCTCCCTATTAATGTGGCTCAACTGTGCGTATAATACATTTTCTTGCTCTTTATTTTGCTGCGATAGTCCATGCTCTTCGATCCTTGACTGCACATCTTCTAATTCAATTTTGACTTTCTTTTTGATCTCCTATGGCTCCTGATAACTATCTTTGGCCCAATCTTTTAATACCTACTTGGTTCTTTTTAATTTGGTTTCCCAAATAAAGCATGGCGAGCCTTCCACATGCTGGCTCCAAGTCTTCTGAACAATTTCTCTGACTGCAAGAATCCGATTCCAAAGAGGGCTATATTTAAAAGGAATAGGGCCAAGAGGACAGTGGGTTTCCAAAGTTAGAGTGATGGGGTAGTGATCAGAGGCAGAGGTATTGAGGATGTTGGCATATCCTACAGAGAAGGAAGAGAGGAATGAGATATTGACTAGAAATCTATCTAGCCTTTCCAATATGTTGTCGATGCCAATCCTATGATTACTCTAGGTATATCTGCGATTTTTGGGAATAATATCAACTAATTCATGCTCCTGAATGATGGTCTCCAGATGGCCTCTGAAGGGATCTAGGGTGAAGGTTCCTTCCCTTTTTTCATTGGCATGTAAAATCAGGTTGAAGTCACCTGCGACTATAATATTTGTATTTCTTTCCCCATCAATGCTTGTCTTCAAATCATCCCAGCAAATTTCCTTTTCTCTGTAATGGTTGGGAACATAAACATTATATATGATTACTATTTGATTACTTGTTCTGCTGTCAAGAGTGGTTCTGATCCAGTTCTGGTGGGGATTTGTTGAGGTGCAAATCCATTTGTTGTTGTCCCAAATGGTGACAATTCCTCCGGAGGCTCCTCTAGATTCGCTAATGCTTCCTAAGTACTGTTTCTGCTGATCTATAATTTTTTTCATTTCTTTCTGATCTTGTTTTGTCCCCTGTATCAGCATAATTTCTGGCTTTTCATTGTGGATTAGATCTCTGAGGGCAATTATTTTAGAGTGGTGCCCTAAACCCCTGTTGTTCCAAGAAAGGATTTTCATCATGATGCATTGGGCGTGCGGAGAGGTGCTCGCCTCTCTTGGGCTTTGCCACTTGTCTCTTTCTCTTGGTGCCCAAGGATGAAGGACTCTATTGGAGCTTGTGTGCCCATGGCTATGTCCTTCTGGGCATTCTCATCCCTGTGTTGCTTAGCAGATTTTCTGCCAGGTCCCGGTTTTTTGTATGTATCGCTGGTTGCTCCATGTTCTTTTGAAGAGCTTCTGGTGATTCTTGATGAAAGGGGCTCAAGGGGGCTTTGAGAGGAGATGGTCTGGGGTAGATGGAAGTCTGGGGGCTCTGAGGAGGGATTTTCAGGGGTAGAATCGACACTTGAGAGGATAAGGAAGGGGTTGGAGGAGGAAGGGAGGGGTGGTTCAGGGGGGAGAGGGGCAGGAGGGAGAGGAAGAGGAAGGTCGCAGATTAGAGGGTCCAGGATTGTCATAATCCATGGAAGGCTTGGGAGGGGGAGCTGATTTCTTCTTTTTAATTGTTTCCCAATGACCATCTTGCTCATCATTCTCTGCATTAACAATTTTAGTGCATCTATTAGCAAAGTGTCTGTATTCGTGACATACCTTATATTTAAATGGTATACGCTCATAATCCAGTTGCTAGATATGGCTCCAGTCGTCCACTTTCAACTTTATTGCTTCAGGCAGTCCTCTACCTAGATCCACTTCGACACAGATCCTTGTGCAGGCTTGCATTTTGTCCTTGGGCTCGCTATGGTCGATGTATTTGCCAACAACATTCCCTATGGCCCGAACCGACTCGTCTCCCCAGCAGTGGAGAAGGAGGTGAGGGAGACGGACCCAAACTGAAACGGAACTAGGAATATCCAGTTCCGGATCGAAATCTGGGGTCCATTTATTGAGATAGAGACCCTTGGAATCCATGAAGTACGGCCCGTTCCTAAAGATCAAATCCTTGTCTTATTTGGATTCGAAGTGGAAAGTGTAATACCCTTTTCCGCAGAACCTAATTGATATTTTCCCTTGGATCTTGTCTGACCAGTTTTGTTCGACCCATCTTTGAACTGTTCTTGGCGATGGCCAAAGGCCTGTAAATTGCCCTATGAGGCCTTTCTCGGCAAGGGATAGCGCTGCCATGCGAGGAAGGGTTGGAGGCCGCTGAACTTCCTGAAGAACATCTAGCTTCTTGACAAATTTCGAGATTGCAGGTCTGGGGCGTTTGGGAGGAAGAGATTTCACTAGATCAGAGAAGGCTTTTTGAGGTTCGAGGTCCTCCTGAGGCGAATCCGGGAGGGCCATGGCTGGGGCCAAGGCCCAGGCCGCTGCGCTGCTGGTTGCAGTCGATCTCCAGGGGCGCAATTAGGCAAGGCACACACAGCTCGTTAGTGGTTATATTATTAGTGTAAATTTTCCAACATTATTTTTCTGATGTTGTATTAATTAAATTTATTATAATTAAATTTTATATGATTTATTATTATATAATAATTCATTGTATCAATTATTTAAACTTTTAGTTTTGTAAAGTAAATAACGAAAACAAAGTTTACGAATACATGGGTGATCAAGAAAAAGAACTTTATGACTACACGGGTGAAAATGATTAAAATTCCATAAACGAAATTTTGAAACTCTATGAAAGCCAAAAAAACATCCTTTCTACCTGCCTTATTAACTTTCAACAATCAAACGATGAGTTTTTTTTAAGAAGTCCATGCCCTCGATTTTCTAGAAGTTTTCTTCTAACATGGTGGACAATTTATGTTAGTTAAACCTATTTAGTGTCGTTGTTCTTGGCATAATATTGTAATATACTCACATCAATACTTTCGATCTATTTATTTTTTCACATGTTTACTTAAATAAAATTTTAAGTAAAAAGTTATTATAAATTTTCTAATAGATTTAAAATCTGAGATAATTTAGTTTTACTTTCAATTAATCAATTATTGAGCAATTACATTGAAATAATTTAGTTTTAATTTAAATTAATCAATTATTGAGCAATTATATTGAAATAATTAAATTTAAATTTAAATTAATCATTTTTTTTTAGCAATTACATGTTATAAATTTTATACTGCGGAGACTATATATCAAAATTTTGATTTTAAGCATTTTCAAATTAACATATCAATTATTTTTATTTTAAAATAAAATAACATAAAAATATTATTAAAAACATTGAATATTTATTTTAACACTTATAAGAAACATTTTAGTATTTATTTAAAAAAATAGAAAATAATTAAAAAAAATTAAACCTAATAACTATCTTATACATTATAAAATATTAGCACTACAACCATCTCATGCAAATGGAATTGGGTTCACATGAACACTTTATGTATATTTATTATTTATTTATTATTATTATTATTATTATTATTTTCTTTCTAGTGGATAGTGGTGTGTTTTAAGGTGAAATATAAATCTTCACACCATACTATGGTCCTTCACAATCTGATAACCTTTTTGTGAATTTCGAAAACTCTTATTAGTGTCGCTCATAGGATGACAATGGCAGTTATAAACGTTACACAATCTACTTCTGCCAGTACAAATTTGAGGCATTTTCCTATAAAAACAAGCTCAAAATTAGCCCTACTTCAAACCCAATAGATCTCCATGAATTCTTTGCACAAAAAAGCCATAAACTTGTACCTTCTTGCAAAACAAAAAAAAAACAGAATATCAACATATTATGTATGAAACCCCCCAAGAGAAGTAACATCTCAATCTTATGGTGCACCCATAGCTCCAAACAACATTTTTTCCACGGAAAATGCTTTGTGGTAGACAACATCATAGACACTGATCAAATCATCCCATGAAAGTATTTAACACTTGTTCCCTCCGTACTAGAAGGATATGAAAATTTGGTCAGTTATACCATAATTGGCCTTCCTTATAGATATGGTAGATTCATTAAAGGTGGGCAGACCAAAACCTAATGCTCCATTGTCATTGTTGGGGCCAATTTTGGATGTGGGTCATCCAGAGAGAATTCCTTTGTGGCTCCTAGGGCACAAAGAGTAAAGGTTGTTGTGGCTGAGTCCTATGTAGGGATGTTTTTCATGAACTCTATGGCCACAGGTCAGATCTATCCCTTAGAGAGCGAGTGTCGGGTTTGCGACAAATGAGAAACTGGTGATATTGTTACTGTGGATATTGGGAGAAATAATTTTATCAATCACCCCATTGGAAAGGAGTATATATTGAATCCCGTTAGTGATTTCGAGTGTGTGATCGATGTTGGAGGGATGTTTGAATATGTGCACAAAATAAGGATGATTGCATTTGTAGCTCCCTGCAGAACGTATCGATGAAAGCAACTGCAACCATTTCTACATCCTCTTCATCTGCTACATGAATGCACCGTTGGAAACTATACTTTTGTTCATAATGAACAACTTGGTACCCGTGCATTGAGAAATGGTAACAAGAAATTCCTGTTTAATTTGTCCTTGAATTAAACTGTCAATTAAATTTGAATTCTACTCTCATAGTAACTTAAAATAGTTAAATTAAGTTTATGAAAGTTACTTAACTTAGAAAATTAGAGTTGGATGTCATGTACTTGTTCTCC
This sequence comes from Pinus taeda, assembly GCA_000404065.3. Taxonomy (NCBI): domain Eukaryota; kingdom Viridiplantae; phylum Streptophyta; class Pinopsida; order Pinales; family Pinaceae; genus Pinus; species Pinus taeda. The sequence continues at coordinate 41,948 of APFE030748963.1, forward strand.
CTACTTTGTAGGAGTCTAGTATGTGTTAATTGTGAGTTGTAAAACAGAAGACTCAGTTGCATGAGTCAATTCAGTTAAATTAGTTCTCAAACTTTTTGAGAGAACTAATAGTGAGTTAACAGTCAGTGGTGAGACTAATTAACTGTACCAGTGCTACTCTAGTTAACTGAATATTTACTCATCATAAAATCATGCATGCCAATTGTGAGAAATATCCAGTTAAGACTAGAGTGCAGGGACAATGTAGTATTTGTTTTATATTTTTCTGAGTTGCACTGATAGTGCACGCATTCAGGAATTGATCCTTGAGGGATTATGCTATTTTTAAAGGCTTTATTTCCCTTTAAATACAAGCTATCCTTGATAGGAATTACACATTGGATTAAAGACTTGGAGAGCTTGTGAAGACGCTAACCTTTGGCCTTGATCTTGCTTATTATTTGGAGATTGAATTTGCTAAGTAATAGGATTGTTCTAGAGAGAACAAGAATTGTAATTTCATCTTGATTTTTCGGATTAATACGAAATAGATAGTGGATTCTCTTCCTCTAATGGAAATACCTCCTTTCTATATATAGGAGTCTAAGTGGTCCCAACATAATCAGAGCCTACATAACAATCATATTGTACGGGCACAACAATAATAATAGTGGGCTTCTATGGGGCACAATAATAACAACATGGGAACTACATGGGCACGAAAACACAATAAGGGGGTTGCAATAATAACAATAAGGGGCTACACTAGTAGTAAAGGGACCTAACATTCCCCTCTCTTTCAAAAAGTGTTGTCCGCAATGTTTGAGTAGTTCTCGATGCTTCTGTATAAAACTCTCGTCTTCCCATGTGAAATCTTGAGCGAGTGAGTTCTTCCACTTGATAAGATACTTTGAAATTGATCGATTTCGTAGCTGTCGGGTTCTTGTTTCCATGACTGCTTCAGGTTCCAATATGATTTTTCCTTCCTTGTCAGGTTTCGACAATATTGTTTGAACTAGGATCTTGTCATCTATAACCTTTTTTAAGCATGGAACATGGAAAACTGGGGGCACTCGAGAAGATGCAGGAAGCTCTAATTTCTATGCCATAGTACCAACCTTTTGCAGCACCTTGTAAGGACCATAGTACTTTGGTGATAATTTATTATCCTTCTTAGCTTTCTTAAGGGACATTTGTTTGTATGGTTGCATTCATAAAAATACCCAATTGCCTATATCAAAACTTCTTTCACTGTGATGTTGATATACCTGTTGTTTCATTCTATTTTACACCAAAGTAGGGTTATCCTTTAAAAGTTGGAGAACTTATGGTTGATGCTCGATGTGTTATTTCACTACTTGAACCTTTTTCTTCTTTTTATGTCCTTCTATCTTAAGAGTTTGAGGAGTGGTAATTCCTTCCAATGCATTAGAAGATATGGTTGGATTCATTTCTTGATGCTCGATGTGATCTTTCCCTTCTTGAACCTTTTTCTTCTGGATATGTCCTTCTATCTTGAGAGTTTCAGGAGTGGCAATTCTTGCCAAAGCTTTACAAGATATGGTCGGATTCATTTCTTCTTTCTCTGGGGCTGGTTACTAGTGTATATCCTCTTTTTTTCACGTTTCTTGATCCTTTTCTTCCTCCTCTTCGCAATATATGTAAAATAATTTATTCTTAGCACAATTATGACCTTCAGTGTATTTTCTATCACAATTGTAACAAAGCCCTTTTCCTCTTTTTTCTTCCAATTGTTGTGGTGTAAACCTTGTAGGTTGTCAAAGGATAAGAGAAAAAACACTTCCATGTTTATGGTTGTGAGTGGCAGGATTCCTTGTTTCCATAATTCTGCTTTCAATTTTTCTTGCCAACCTGAATGACTTCTCCAATAAATCAGGTTCCCAAAGACGAATCACATGTTGAATGTTATCCTTTAAAGTCCCTATGAAGACATTAATATTTTTCTTCTCTGGAATATCATTTACCCTTATATTCAATGTTTTGAAGTCCTCAATGTGCTCTACCAGTGAACCCTTTTGATTGAGATTTATCAATTGGCTAAAGAAGGTGTTGTTATTTGTATCCTCATAATGTGCTATCATTTCCTCCATGAAAATTGACCAAGTGACAAGTGGTTTACGAGAACAAAGCCCTTTACACATTAAAAATTGATTCGGTTCTAAATATAAAGATGCAATATGTAACTTTTGTAATAGTTTTACACCATGTAGATCAAAACATTGCTCCATGTGTAGTATCCAATTTACTAGATCCTTTCCATTAAACTTCCTCATATCATTTTTTCTTGATTTTAGGAGATCAATCTTGAAATGACAGTAACTCTGTAATTTTGGATATCCAATATATGAAATTGCGTTCTTTGGTGGTTCTCTGAGTCCTCTTTCTAACCTCACCAGTCTGATGAATATTGGATCTTCTAGAAAGAGTTATGCCAAATCTTCTATGATGACCTTTTATAGACTAGTTCAGTAGAGAGAATTTGTACAAAGTGCCACGTGTTACGTTTCGACATTCGGACCTAAAAACCATACGTAGAAAAGGAAATTCCATCTTATTTCTATATATTATTATGAAATTTCAATCTGATGCTCATGGAGAATGTTACGATGATTTCCCCAAGATCACCCATTTGGGATGTAATTTGGGAGCCTGCAAAAACCCTATTTTCCTTGGATCATAACTCCGCAAATATATCATGACAAGATCTGAAATTGGGACCCAATATTCAACACGATTTCGGATCAAATGGGTTTTAATTTCAGAGTTTGAAACTTCGTAGGAAAATAATTATAATGAATATTCCACGATGACCTATTTGAGATAGAATTCTGGAGCTTGCAAAAATAGGAATTTCCTCAGATCATATCTCCAAATATATAGTGAGACAAGATCTAAAATTTGGACCCTAGGGTCAGAGCTAGCTCATCTCAAATAGGTTTCTTTGTTATAATCTAAAAATTCTTAAAGAAAACATTATAGATAAAATTCCATGATAACCGGTTTTGAAGCAGCAAAATCCTAGAATCCAAGGCTCTGATACCAAATGTTATGAAACCAGCTCACAAAAAGATAGAAAAGAAAGATCAACGCCTTAGAAATCAACCTCTTCGAGGGGGAAACCTCCTTTACATTACACAAATAAAAAATTCTTAGATGATACAAATGAAAATACCTTATTTCTATATATAGGAGTCTAAGTGATCCCAATATAATCAGAGCCTACATAATAATAATATTGTAGGGGGACAAAAATAACAATAATGGGCTTCTATGGAGCACAATAATAACAACTTGGGAACTACATGGGCACAAAAATAGAATAAGGGGGTTGCACTAATAACAATAAGGAGCTACAATAGTAGTATAAGGACCTAACATTCTTGGACTCCCAAAGAGTTGACATAGTTATCAAGACTTTGTCAATGGTCTAGAGAAGTTGCCAGATTGGGAATGACTATGGTCAGATTTGATGCCGGATGAGATCAGGAGGAATGCTAGGGATGGCTCTTCATCAAAGACTGATGATGAAGAGAACTGTGCCCTAGCGATTAAGGTGAGGAAGTGGAAAGGAAAATTTTCTCATTCCAAATCAGATTCTTATCATGGAGGTAAGAAGAAGGACATGGCGAAAGTTAAATGCTTTCATTGTCACAAGTTGGGTCACTTTGCTACAAATTGTCCATTGAAGAATTATAAGGAGAGGTCATGAGGAGGAGCGGCGGGTGAGGCTTTGTCCTCTGAATTTGAATTAGATTTTTCCCTCATTGCATGCATGGTGTCTTCAATGATGGGAAATGTCTAGTACTTAGACAGTGGAGCTTCTTTCTATATGACTGGAGAAAAAGAGTTATTCAGTGAACTGGAGGAGAAATATCTCAAGATCCAAATTGAGATGGGTGATGACGATAAGTATAGTATTACTGGTGTGGGTACTATTACTTTTCAAAGGGAGCATGCAACTCCACTCACCTTGAAGAATGTTATGCATGTACTCAAAAGGAAATGTGTTCCTTTGACACATAGCCACGGGTCAAGTAAAGAAGATACAGATTCGAGTTTAGAATCTTTATAAGATAGAGGTAGGATTGTGTTGGTTTGAGTTAAAAAGTGGAAAATATGATGAGCTGAGACATCGGCGAGTTGTGGCACAGGCGCTTGGGCCACTTGCATCTTGGGGCTTTGTAGATATTGCAGTAAATCTCTATGGTCTTCTCAAAGGTACGCTTGAGAAAGTTGATACATGCAAGGGTTTTACTTTGGGAAAATACACCAACTCTTCCTTCGGAGACAAAGACAGTCGAGCGGAGTCTATTATGGAGAGAGTCCATTTAGATGTGTGTGGACAAAAGAATCCACAACAAAACACAAGTATTATGTTATATTTGTTGATGACTATTCTTGTAAATTCTAGGTATTTTTTATGCAAAAAAAGGATCAATCTTTCACAAAGTTTTCAAAGTTCAAAGCATTGGTAGAGAAATATTTCGGCAAGAAGGTTAAATCTCTACAGAGTGATAATGGTGGTGAGTATGTCTCCAATGAATTTAAGAACTTTTGTGCAACGGAATCGATTAAGCGAGAGTTTATGACACCCCATAACCCTCAATAGAATGGGGTTTCCACAAGGAAGAACATGAGCATAGTAGGGGCAGCAAGGATGATGTTTCCTGATCAGTGTTTACCACTACACTTGTGGGTTGAGGCATGTGACACAATTATTTATGTTAAGAACCATAGCCCACATCAGATACTTGAGGTGAGGTTACCAGACGAGGCTTATTACGGTAAGAGGCCAAATCTTGGTCACTTCAAGATTTTTGGGTCATCGGTTTATTTCCATGTGATCAAAGATGCACGGAAGAAGATGGAGCCAAAAGCAGATTTGGGGATCTTTTTGGGGTACACTGAGACTCCCCACAACTATTGGGTGTCCATACCGACCAACCGGATTATAGTGGTTCACAGGGATATCAAGTTCAATGAGGAGAAGACCATGCAAGTATCCCTTGAGAGGGAGCTTGAGCTACATGAAGATGAGGATCTTTTAGCTCCTAAGGTTGAGGGCCCTTAGATTGATTTGCAATAGCCACCTGCATAGGTTCAGAGAGTGGAGACATCCACTCAGGCAGAGTCTTCGAGAGAGGGAAGAAAGCACACTAGAGAGGCTGAAAAATTGTTGGGTGATGCATGAGAGAATGTGGGAGCACATGCTTCTCAGCTCAGACAAAGAAGGTCACCAAAGAGGTACACTAGATACATAGCACTTATGGGTGCATGTGTTGTGATAGAGCCATCTTCCTTATAGGAATCAGTGCAACAACTGGTTTGGGTTGATGCTATGGTGGATAAATATGACTCCATAGTTCAAAACAGTGTTTGGGATGTGGTCCCAAAACCGAAGGACATTTTAGTTGTGAGATCTTGTTGGCTTTACAAGGTAAAGCAAGTTGCATATGGTAGTGTGGAGAAGCATAAGGCCAAATTTGTGGCATGTGGATTTTCATAGGTAGAGGGGATTAACTATGATGAGACCTTTGCTCATGTTACAAGGTATTGGTTAATCAAATCTATTTTCGTGCTATCAGCATAGATGGGTTGGAAGATCCATCAGATGGTTGTGATATCTTCCTTCCTTAATGACATGATTGACGAAGAGGTGTACATAGAGCATCCCAAAGGTTTTAAAACATTGGACTGTGATTCGCATGTGTGTGGACTCAAGAGAGCATTGTATGGGCTGAAGCAAGCACCCTGTGCTTGGTACACCAGGATAGATAGCTACTTCACTCAGTTTGGATTCATGAAGAGTGTAGCGGATGCGAACCTATATCACATAGTGGTGGAAGGTAAGTTATTTATCATTGTACTTTATGTAGGTGATCTCATACTGACGGGTGATGAGAAGCTCATAAAATATTGTAAGAAGGACCTTGCAAGAGAGTTTGACATGAAGGACATGGGGCTCATGCATTACTTTCTTGACATGGAGATATGGCAGGGATATGGGGAGTTGTTTGTATCTCACAGAAAGTATGCCAATGAGATACTGAGGAGATTCTACATAGAGAATAGTAAACCCATGGAGACTCCTCTAACTGGTACCTAGTGGAAAGAGGATGCTACTTCACGGGAAATAGTGCAAGCTACTGTTTACATGTAGCTTGTGGATTCACTCGTGTACTTGGTGAACACATGATCGAATATGTGCTATGCAGTTAACCAACTTGGTGAAGCAATGGTTAGGCATACCAAGTTGTATTGGAAGACGACAAATCATGTATTGAGATACCTCATATGCACTACTTAGTTTGGGTTATGGTACAAACAGAAAGAGGGATTGAAGCTTTAAAGCTTCATCGATGCAGATTGGGTATGGAGTCCATTTGACAGGAATAACACATCAGGAGGGAGATTTAGTATTGGGTCAGTGATAGTTTCTTGGTACAATAGGAAATAGAGATCGGTTGTACTCAGTTCGGCAAAGGCAAAGTACATGGATGCAAGTCAGGCGGTATGTGAGGCTATCTAGATTAGGAAGATCTTGGTTGGTTTGATTAGTTATCAGATGGATCCGACAGTGATTTATTGTGATAACCAAAGTTGTATCAAAATCTCTGAAAATCAAGTCTTTCATGATCGGTGCAAGCATATTGATATCTAGTATCATCTTCTTAGAGATTGTGTATTGAGGCAAATCATATTGTTAGATTACATTACCACAGAGGAGCAAGATGTTGACACCTTGACAAGTTAATTTTCAAGATGTAAGTTCGAGTTTCACATAGATAGGATCGGGGTAGTTGATAATCCCTTTCTTCTTGAGAGGGAGTGTTGAGAAATGGCAACAAGAAATTCTAGTTTAATTTGTCCTTGAATTAAATTGTGAATTAAATTCTAATTCTATGCTCATAGCAACTTAGATAGTTAAATTAAGTTTATTAAACTTAACTTAGGAAAATCGAGTTGGAAGCCTTTCGGAAGTCATGTATATGTTCTCCCTACTTTGTAGGAGTCCAGTATGAGTTAATTCTGAGTTGTAAAATAGAAGACTCAGTTTCATGAGATAGTTTGTTTAAATTATTTCTCAAATTGATTGAGAGAACTAATAGTGAGTTAACAGTCATTGGTGACACTAATGAACTCCACAAGTGCTACTCTAGTTAACTGAATATTTACTCATCAAAAACTCATGCATGTCAATTGTGAGAAAGACGGAGTTGAGACTAGAGTGTAGGGACAATGTCTATTTGTTTTAGATTTTTTTGAGTGGCACTGGGAGTGCATTCATTCACAAATTGATCCTTGAGGGATTGCACTATTTTTAGAGGCTTTATTTTCCTTTAAATACAAGTTATACTTCATAGGAATTACACATTGGAAAAGAGACTTGGAGATCTTGTGAAGAGGCTAAGCTTTGGCCTTGAGCTTGATTATGAGTTGGAGATTGAATTTTCTGAGTGATGGGATTGTTCTAGAGAGAACAAGCATTGTAATTTCATCTTCATTTTCCAAATTAATTCAAAACATATAGTGTGGTTTTGAGTTCTGGCTTTCCGCGGATATTTATTGTGTTATGTGCCTTTGATTCTATTCCTCTATTGATTATTGTTTGCTCGATGTTTATGGGCTTCCGCTGTAAAGAGTAGAAGTAGATTCATGTCTCTTGCTTTAGAAAATTGCATTAGCTTGTGAATCTATTGTATTTTCTACATGGTGCATATGACATTTCAATTCCAAATGGTGACTCACCAAGCCACGTAACACATCCCCAAATTTTCCTCACCCGATTCAATTTTCCTCATTCGGTCACTCCACCTATCTAGCACTAGAGTCGTTGATATTCAACTCAGAAAAAGCATCTATGATAATATTCCTTTGAGAATAAATCTAAGTCGTCCATTAAAAACTAAAAATATTCAATGTCGCCTCTTCCAACTGAGGTCAACATAGGAACACCTTACGCAGACTAAAGTACGATTATTGCACGTAAATCTAATTTGTCAAATAAAAGTTGATAAATAGGTATAATGAATGCATTCTCATGTTTTACAATTAAATCTCCACGTGTATATCATTGATAAAAATTATAATAAGTTGATTCTGAAATACAATATGTTGGAGTTGTTAGGTTCCTATAATAATAGGGATCATAATTTTGAATTGACTATGTTAAGTCTTGTAATATTGTATGTCCCTTTTCTTTTTGCAAATGTTTTCTATATTAAAAAATGAAAAGAGGGTATGTCCTAAAATAATGATCAAACGACCAAAAGAAAGAAATATAAAAAAAAGGATATAAAATATGAACCCCATAAAAAGAAGTAAAAATAAATTATGAAAGTGTTGCACATTCAAATGCCACTACTTTTTACCCAAATGCGGGTGGTAATAAATGTTATTTATGAGGGGCCACACAGAGCAGGCAGCTGGTCCTGCACCTGGCTGGCAGACGACCCCCATCGCATGCGCCTCGGGCTGGCAGACACCTTCAAAGGCACACGAATTTAATCTACTGCAGAACGGTATATTGGTCACACAGTTCAGCATTTATGAGCACCTGGTTCAAGAGCATTTGTGTAAGGTTTTATGTATGGCTTTATTTCTATCTCACGCCATTGTCACTGGTTCATTTCACCTCCGCTCGAGGTTCTTCCCGCACCATTGCCTGGCTCAACTTATTTGGAAGCTCGCCTGGGTAATTGGCATTGTTGGGCTCCTCTACGCTCAGATTCTCACCCACCAGCTCCGCCTCCTTCCCTTTCTCAGTCAGCCTGTCATCCAAAGTATGCCTCGTCATCGAGGAATCCCGCGCAGAGGAAGAAACACTGGGAACAGAGGAAGAACCTCTCGGTGTGCCCCAAAGAATGTCATTCCCATTGCATCGGCATCCCCTTCTTCTCCGCCCCTGGGTCATGCTCGATCTCTTCCCCATAATTCTTTTCAAACTACCAGGTTCACCTTCCACAGTAGGCTCAACAGGCCTATATTGACTGCCAGCATCACAGTTATTCTCACTGAGGAAGAGAGTAATCCTACCAGCTCGGCTCATGCTACTTCCTCTCAATCTCAAGAAGGTAGCGTCCTTCAAGGGGAAAGGGTCGAGATGGTGTCTAACGAGGACAATATGCAAGATGACACCCCTGTTTCTGAAGTGCCTCTGCAACCAGCCGACTCAACTCAGAACGAGATTCTGGCCTGTGGGTCGTCTCAGCATGCAGGCTGCATTCTCAACCTGGTGACTACTCCTGTAGGCGGCATTGAAGGAAATGATGACAATGGCTTCGTCACCTGGGTCGCTTCGTCTAGCCAGGTGGATAAGGACATGACTGACTCTCCGTAGCATGCAGACTAATGCCGGTTCATCACCAACGGGGGGCATTCTTGCCTTTTCTTTGTGTAGTTTTTGCTATGTGTCTTTGTTCCAAGTCTCTGGTCCTTTGTCTGGTTTATGTTCTTGTTTAAGCTCGTGGCGCTAGCCAACCTGCTCTCTGTTTGCAGTTACAACTATGGGTTTGATGGGTACCATTTTGTCTTTTTTTTCATGGCGGGCATGATAGGATGCGTCTTAGTAAAATCTCTAAAGATGTTAGCTATGTCATGTTAAAATCAGAATAGAGATATCTCAAGGGGTCATGCTCTAACACAAAATCTTTGGAAGTCTGTAATTTGAAAACAACAGAAAGAATGAAATGTATGTCTCTGATTCTCTGGCTGAGGGCTGGCATCTGCCCCCTCTGAGGTCTCGACCTCATTGTACATAAATTTTCTGTTTTTTAATAGAATTAGTATTTACGAAGAAAAAAAAATGCCACTACTTTTTAGTTTACTTTACTTTTGCAAATAAAATTGTGTGCAGATTGTCCAAAAATGCCACAATTCATGATGATCATTCAGTTTAATTTTGATCATTCACGCCTTTAAATTTCATGTTATGATAGTTAGTGAATAAAGATCTCACCAAACCATTTAACCTTGGTAGATCAGTAGTTATGTAGAGAATAAAATGAACTCATAACTTTAATCTGAGCCATTGGAAGATAGAGGTTAGAAATAAGTTATTTTGCTTATCAAAAGAAAATAACAGGGTCAGCAAGCTCAAATGCACCCAATGAAGGAAAGAAAAAAATGTTAGGATAAATTAAAGGGTAGGTAGAACACTTTTAAAAAATTATAAGAATCACTATGCTTATTAAAAATATTTATTAACCCCTTTCCCTTTTTTCTAAAAAAACCCTTTTCCCCTTTGAAAATACCCTTTCCCTTTTTTCCCTTGATAAAACTCCCTTTCCCCCTTAAATAAAAATTTGTATTTTCATAAAAATACAAAGAAACTTTTAAATAGTTCAAAGCGTGAAATATTGAGTGGACACCCCTTTTTTGATTTAAACCTTTTGCTTAAATAATTTCCCGACCCCACCTCATTTGAATGATTTTACAACACTCGTCAACCATCCAATCACCATTGATTAGATCTAATGCCCAATAAACCTTTTCGCACCCCCGACGTCTAACATTTAAAACAGAGGGTGGTAGTGCAAAATGGGTGGCTTTATCCATCACCTCCCCCGCCACGCGAAGCCACCAGGTCTTTTCGCACCCTCTCCTACCCAAACCGCCAAACCACCTTGCATCATGCGATAAACCACTCGCGCCATAAACCACTAGGTCTCGCAAATATAAAACCCTCCCTATTTCGTTATTTTCCTATTCTATGTTGATTTGTGAAAGAGACCAAAAGCCATCACCAACTAGAAATAAAGCCCATGTTGTCACCTGGACGCTTCTGTAACCAAAATTCACAGTTTTCGAGGTAATTCTAATACCCGCCTCCATCAATTAAGCTAATTAACTAATAAATTAAATCAAATTGATCGCTTCCCAAAGCGTCCAAGCAATAAAACCTTTGCAACCATCCCTGTTAAATATTAACCATACTCCTTTGGTCGATAAGGATTTAAAAATCATAAACACGGTAACTCACAGCAATCATTTGGAGCTCCATTGTTGGAGCCATGAAAAATTTGTTGATAAGGCAAATGATATTCATCTGTGGGACTCTAACTTGCCCAAATATACCTTTCTACAGACCTACCAATTCCCTGAACTCATCAGATTATGCCAAATCAACTATTTGCCAAATGAAAGATCCATAGTCATCCCTACCAAAGAAATCCTATTTACTATCACTACTCAATATATTAATCAAATGCTACAGATTCAACCACAACCAGAAGGAGTGCCTTTCTGCTTCGAAACCCTTACTGAGCTTTACCTAAAGCTATACTTTCCTAAAAGGTCTCAAAATTTTTAGACCTTCTTCGCTGAATCAGCTCAAATTCCTACTAAAAACCCACCATACTCTGCTACCATGTTCCCAAAAAAAACCAAGCAAATTGTAACCATGTTATCTTGTATCTAGGATATTTTACTGATGAGCATGTAGACGAATCCATCCTAGGTTTTGTCTCTATCTTTTTCCCAAGCCAGCCTCCAGCTATAACTTTCAACCTTGCCTAATTCTTGGCGGACATAATGCATGATTAACTCATCAAACTTCTAGAAGAAGGAGTGTTCAAATAATCCTTAATATTATTTCATTTGTTCATATATTTTCAATAAGAAAGGTTTGTAGTTAACCTACAAAAACTGGACACAGAGGGTAATCCCCAGCCTGTTGTCTTTTGGACATCCTTGGTCAGAAAGGATTCCACTAAATTCAGTTTCAAAGACTTTATTGATTCTTTCTGTATCTAATACTTAATATGCTTAGGAGTAGCATTCAACCTAGAATCAGTGAAGAAATCAAAAAGGTTCTACAGTTATCATATCAGAGCAAAAAAAGAGACTGGTATTTATACCACAATCATACAGAAATCAGAGTGTATGGAAGCCAACTAGTTCCATACAAGCTTCCCAAATACCTCCTAATGAGGATATTTGCTTTGGAATACATGAGAAAAATCTTGAATTCTAATGAGATCAATTTCGTTTCAGCTAAAAGGAAGACCCAATTCAATATTAAAAACGAACTAGGGCCTTTTACATGCAACAGTAGGAATGCTAGAAAGGAAGTAGACAGATGCCTACAAGAGTTCAAGTTCAATACGAGTTTCAAATGGTCATATGATCCCTTGGGTGTCATAAGCAAATTAAGAGTTAAGTCTAAACTCACCCGTTTCATTCATGAATCTAAGCCTAAGATTGAGAAATATGCCAACCAGTTAGAGTGGTTGGAAAACAGTCTACAAGAGGTGGAGAAGCAACTTGATACTAGTTGCATCCTACATACTCCATACCCATAGGATAGGAGTTCAAAAAGGGCTAGAGAAGAAGGCTCTTACTCAGCAGAAACTACTTTTGATACTAAATTCAAGCTTTTGTGTAGAAAGAAAGAAAAGCTAAATCTAGTGATAAAGTAGGAAAGAAAAATTGAAACAAAAGAAGAGATTATTATCAGGGATGATGCACCCAAAACACGTATAGAAGAAACACCTTTTCCATCATCTTCCAATACACAGATCATTCAAAATCAAAATAGTGCATAGGTTTCGTCATCTAACAAAGTAGTTGAGAAAGAGAAATATATCGTGGTGAAATACAACGAGATTAAAATCAGAAATGAAGCATTAAAGGTTGTTATATGTACACAATACTAGAAGCAAGCTCACAGTGATCAAAGTAGGTTTATTTCCGCTTCTGACCTCAAAAACAAGGAAATTGTAGATGACCTTCCTACAGCTAGAGCTAAAGGCCCCAAAAACTTCAGAAGATTATACGAAAACAACCTTTGAAATTCTTGCCAAGGATGTGCATCCAATTAACCAAATTGAATTTCACAAACAGGCAGGAGAGATGTTTTATTCAACCATGACACATAAAGCTCTAAGTGTCCAGAAATTACAGAATTCTCTAGAAAATATATAGTCATAGTTAAAGCTAGAGAGAGCCTCATCACAAGCAAAAGACAACAAGATTAAGTCAGTGGAAGCTTTGGTAGTTGAAATTGGCTATAATCCAACTGACATCAAGGTAGTAGAAGAACTTATAAAAAAGAAAAATGCAGACATATATGCACTGAAGAAACAGTTAAAGCTACCAACCTTTGAGCATCCACAAACCAAGGAAGTTTTGGAGATAGTTAATCAAAAGGTTGAGATGATGAATTTAATCATCCAATTGACAACTCAACTAAAGGAAATGGAGACAAAGATGGATAAACGTGTACAAGAAAAACAAGCTAGCATGGAAGCAGTTCCCATTACTGTTATTCCCATAGTATCTACACTAGCACCTATATGAACATCAGTTCCAACAACTACATCAGCAATGGCATCAACAATACCAACAGCCCATCCCACTGATGAGGCCAACAAATTGATCAAAGAAATGGAATATATATCCATTCAAACAACAAATATTAATAAGCTCAAGGAACAATTAAAGAGCTTATAAGATGGAAAGAAATTGACAGAATTAATGCATCAAGCTGAAAAACAAAAGGCCAATAGACTGAATGACAGAATCCACAAGCTAGAAAAAGAGTTGTCACTAAAAGATCCTTTAGCCCAAGAAAAGAAAAATTTGTGGGCCAATATCATTAACTCGGTTAATGATATTTGTCCTTCTATACAGTTTATATTTGAGCATAATGATTTGGTGAAAGAAGCTCGTGATGCAATTCAAAAGTTAAAAGCAGATCTTGGAAATAAACTAGAGGAAGCCTCTAAAATAATCAAATTCCCAAATTCTAAAAACAAGTATGAATTAGAAGAGCTCGAGATAGATGACAGAACAAAGACTATACTATAAGTGAAGAAAGTGATTTCCAAAATAAATCTGATGATACAGCTTGAGGAGAAATGTCAAATCTTGAAACTCACAGTAAACATGTTTTTTGACAAGTTTGATGTATTGAGATAGAAGGGTCTACCTAATCCTTTAGTAATCAATGATAAACCGATGAGAGATGAAGAATATGATAAAAATATGAGGAAATTAGCAAAAGATACTTCCAATAGTTCATCCATGAAAGGCGTACCCATAGACAAAGTGCTCCTCCAGACTTTAGAAAACTTCTTTTACCTCCAGCGTGAGGTAAATCACCTTTTTGTAAATAAGACTACGTTTTCCAAATATACAGAGGCATATGAGATTTACCGGAGGATGATGAAAATCAAACTTCCAGATGAAGAAATATGGAGAAAATGGTGTGATTTACAATGAAGGGTGAAAGGAACAGATAGCGTGAAAGAAAAATAGATGAAAGAAACAATCAAGTAATAACAATCAAATAAAACAGGGACAGATCAAGGTCAGTTAATAGGTGTCACTATCCTTTTGCATAAATATAATTATTTTCCTTGAATAAATCCTAGTCAATTGACAGGATAATTTTTTGTAAAACGTTTTGTATAAATACTTCATCATTCGAAGTATCAAGTGTGGATTTCAAAATATTTCTGTAGCTGACTGATATATTACCTAAGGGTTATTGTACCAACTTCCAGTTGATAGACATAACAAGTTATAAAGAAACTTCTTTACAGGATTCATTAGTTGAGCTATCTCAGTGAAGTATAAATTTCGATTGTTCATGTTCTCTTTCTAAGTATTCCATAAACTTATATGTGTTCTAAATTTGAAGGTTATAACATGAGTTTTACTACCGAATTTGCTTAAACATTGCACTATGATTTTAACTATTATACATTTATGTGTTTTCTTCCGATATCCGGTTTACAGAATTATTAATTGCCCTCTGATCCTGATTGATTTTATTCATCCCTATTCATTATGTGGTTTAAGGAATTCTTAGTTGCTCCTTGGTTCCGATTGGAAAATCATTTCACCATTCAGCCTTGAGATCTGATATTGCTTACCTATCTTGCCATGTAACACTTTCTTTATAGTTTTTTGTTGTTCGGTTTTCAAATCATATTGACTCCATATCCCAATGGAAAATGGAAAAGCATCTATTCATCTAAATCATTAATTCCACCAACCAATCAAAATGAATCCAATTAAGTGTAAATAACTAGCCTAAATTCCATAAAATAAACAAAGTTAAACCATATAGAGGGAGCCCTCTCTGAGTTTAGGAAGGCTAGATCCTAAGCTCCAAAGTAGGTTTGTAGTTACCTTTGATATTTCTTTTCAATGCATTGAAGAACCCTTGGAAATTTCGGAGTGATAACATATTGGCGACTCCACTAGGGAAATTCAGTTCCTAGTTAAAATCAATCTTAAAGGAAACAATTTTCCTCATTTTTCACATTAAGATTTTAAAGGGTTGTTTGAAATCATCATTATAAGTTAAAATTTTGGCTTCTAAAGAACATATTATACCAGGGCTCATTCTGATCCACAGCCTGCTACAATTGTTGATGATTAGTCAGTTAATCAAAGCAAATTCACTTCCTATAGAGTTATCAAGCATACACAATATTCAATTGAATTTATCATTTGAGCATTCCTTATTTCGTACCAAATCTGAAACCTCAGTCCATGATATTGTAATAGACCTTAATTTTATTCAATTTCTTGAATCAAAGAAGGATACTATACAACTTGATTTAGATCAATAGGTTCTAGATACTTTTGACAAACTTGATGCTTTAACCTCAACTTTGATAAAGGATATGGACGAATCCTATTTTCAACAGTGAGTTGAATTAGCTGCCCTAACTGCTGCTACCCCTAAACTCCCTAAACTCTCTATAGTATCTTTAGAAACTGTAAATACATCTTCATTCACTACCACATCACCTATAATATCCACCACAATTCTTTCCACAAAACCATTTATACCTAAACTTCCTCTCCAACCTAACATTTCAAGTTCATCTTCAAGCATTTCAAGTTCATCTTCAATCACCACTACTTTACCGCCTGGTCAAGCTAAAGCATTATCCATGGAAGACAGATATGCCCCTTTGGCCTTACAAGCCCCTTTACATGCTATGCCACAAGATTACCAGAGTAAAATTTTTCATTTTGATGGTACTGGTCAGTATACTACTCAACAACATGTAAATAAAATGATAGATTATTTTGAGTTACATGAAGTTGATGAGGTTGATGTACAAATGAAAATATTTGCACAAACACTAGCAGGAGATGTTAATAAATGGTTTAAATATTTACCTACTAAAACTATTGTTGATTTAGCTGTTTTCCACCAATTGTTCATAAATAGGTGGGAAAGAAAGAAAAACCCTCTCTAGATATTATCTGAATATGAGAACATTAGGAGATCTCCTAGTGAATCTGTTCAGGATTACTGTACTAGGTTTAACAACATTTACAATGCAATTCGAATGAATATCAAACCTCCACTAGACTTGCCCCTGATTAAATTTCTAGATGGTTTTGAGGCTGACATGTCCTATGAATTAAGAGAAAGGAACCCTGCAACTTTAGAACAGATGCAGAGTGATGCAGTTAGTGTAGAAGGTAACTTACTAGCTAAAAGAGCTAGGATGAGGAATGAGAGGAGAGTTACCATTAAGGAAGAACCATCCACTTCAGATGTTAAGATAGATAGTTTAGCTAAAAGTGTAGAAATACTAATGGATAGATTAGAGAATATGGAAAGAAAACCTCAGTGGGAAAGTCAACAAGGACCCCAAATTAGAAATCCCAACTTTAGGAAAAATCCTAATACTAGTAAATCAAGAGAACTTTTACCCGATAAATAGATTAGACCTCCTTTCCAGGAAAATTATGCTGAAAATTCACAACAACTTGAAGAAGACCAGGACACCTAGATAAACTTGATGGGACTAAACAATGAAGATTCCATTTTTCTTACTGAGGAAGAACATGAATTGTACATGTTACATCAATTACAATTAGAGTCTAGAGAGTCCTTTGACTACAAACAATGCTATGAATCTGTTATCTATGAATTTCATAAACAATATAGCCTTAGAAGAAAAAAGAACATAGAAGTTCCTACTAAGAAATCAATCCAAATCCAAACTAAGAAAATAGTAGAAGTTGTTGTGACCACAATTCTACAAATTCTCCCTAAAGGATCTTAAGAGGCTTCTAGCCCAAAGATTGTAGACATAACATCAACTGCAACTCAAACTTCAAATATCACTCAAACTGTTCCAAACAAAAAAATTGAAAACAAAACAATTGACACACAAACTAAATTACCAAGTGACGATAAAGAAGACAAAAATACACAAACCACAATTGCTAAAATTGAAATCACTCAATTAGGCAAAACTCAAATGCCAGTCAATATCAAAATTGAGATAGCCAAATTGAAAATAATAGTTCCTTTAACATAGCCGGTGAAAAACGAAGCATACAAAGCAAAAATTACTGAAACACTAAACATAGGTGAAGGCGAAGATGCTGTAAACCTTAATGATGATCAACCTGAGTTATTATTCGGTCTATAAATAAATGGAAAACATCAACAAGGGGGTGTCCCTCCATTCTATATTAGCTTAAACATTCATGATAAAATCTTACATAATGCCATGTTGGATTCAGGAGAATCTCATAAACTAATGCCTAAGGAAGTCATGGAAAGATTAAACTTAGACATCACCAGACCCTACAAGGACCTATTTTCCTTTGATTTGAGTCAAGTCAAATGCCTTGGCCTGATAAAAGATCTGTGTGTAACTCTGGTCCAGTGCCCAACAAAGAGTATTGTTATGGACATAGTAGTCGCTAATATCCCTTCCAAATATGGTATGTTATTATCTCACTCATGGGGAGCAAAATTACAAGGATCATTGAAATTAGACATTTCATATGCTACCATTTCTGTATTTTTTCAGCAGAGAAAGCTTTAAGAGAAACCTTGACTAAATTCATTGTAAGTAGTTCAGAAAGAATACATAATTACCCTATTTATTCCATTCATTCTGATATGTCACTCATTTATCTTATGTAATTTAGACAATTAAAAAGATAAAACCACGGCTGTAGAAGAAAAACACAAAGAAATTGATAGTGAAAATATAACACATGAATCTCTGTGGCATTTATATTTTGATGGACCTGTAAATAGATTAGGAGTAGGAGCTAGAGTATTGATCTACAATTTATAAAATTATCATTCAGAAGGGCATGCTTTCAGATTAAATTTCAAATGCACTAACAACATGGAAGAATACGAAGCAGTAATGCTAGGCCTTCAAATCGTAATAAAACTTGGAGCTAAAGGAGTTTCCATTGTTGGAGACTCAGAACTCATTATAAAACAAGTGAAGGGAAAGTACATTACTAATAACCCTAGACTTAGCTACTACAGAGAAACCATCTTAGACTTGATAAATTGTTTCCTTGAGATTGACTTTGTTGTCATTCCAAGAAAGCAAAACATGAAAGCTCATATCTTAGCCACTTTTTCCAGCACATGCAAGTTACCCTTTAATCCAAATCATCAGTACACAACTAAGGTAAGACATAGACCAACCATACCTGATAATTTAAAGCATTGGCAATTTTTTTCACAAGACAACCAAATTCGTGATTTTATGATTTCTGAAAGAGAATTTCAAAATGGTAATATAGACACTGACTATACATGAGATTATACCATAAATAATGAAATAGATGTAAATGATGTAAATAAGATAGAAACAACTAAATTCACTAAAGTATAAATAAAACAATTAGAAACAATAGAAATTGAGGAATTAATCAATGATGAATCAGAACTTTTAAACCTCGAAGACAACATTTTGCCTAAGGGATTAGCCCCACTAGAAGACCTCTTTGACTCCAATTATGTAGCTAGAAAACCTAAAATGGAGCCCCTAAGGTCAGATATAAAGGAATGCAACATAGGAACAAAAGAAAATCCTAAGCTTATGAAGATATCTAAGACATTACCTCCAGCTAAAAAGCAGAAGTACATTAGCTTGTTTAAAGAATTCCAAGACATCTTTGCTTGGAGTTATGAAGACCTCAAGTCTTATGATACTAGCATTATCCAATATAAGATACCAATTAAAGAAAATCAGAAGCCCTTTAAACAAAAACTAAGGAAAATTAACCCTGTCCTTATGCCATTAATAGAGAAAGAAGTTAAAAGGATGTACGATGCTCAGATCATATCACACATAAGATATTCTGATTGGGTCTCTAATTTAGTCCCCACTAGAAAGAAATCATGAGAAATCAGACTTTGTGTTGATTTTAGAAACTTGAACAAAGTATCACTGAAGGATAACTATACCCTCCCTAAAATGGATCACATTCTCCAGAGGGTAGTAGGGTCATCCAAAATTTCATTACTTGATGGATTTTTTGGATACAATAAAATCCTAGTCCAACCTGAAGACCAAGCAAAGAGTACATTCACCACACCCTGGGGGAACTTTCATGTACTTCAAAATGCCATTTGGATTGATGAATGCTGGAGCAACATTCCGAAGAGCTATGGACATAGACTTTGCAAAATAAATCCATGACTTTTTTGTCATTTACCTAGATGATATCATAGTGTTTTCCAAGTCATATAATGAACATCTAGATCATCTAAGAAGAGTATTTGTAAAATGCAGAAAGTTTGGCATATCCTTAAATCCTAAAAAATCACTTTTTGGATTAGAAGAAGGAAAAATCTTGGGACACATAATTTCAAAAGAGGGCATTAGAATTGATCCAGATAGAATATAATCAATCCTAAACATCATTCATCCTAGGAACATTAAAGAATTACAAGCATTTTTAGGTAAAATAATTTTTCTTAGAAGATTCATTTCTAACTTAGCAGAACTGATTAGAGATTTGAATAACATGTTAAAAAAGGATTCAACATTTAAGTGGATAGAAGAGGCTAAGAAGTCTTTCAAAGTAATCAAAGAAGCCCTTACCAAAACACTAGTCCTCATAAGTCCTAATTTTAACAGATATTTCATAATTTTTTCATTTGCTTCAGAGCACACCATTGCACGAGTCTTGTTGGAAAAGAATGATGAGGGTTATGAACAACCCATTGCTTTCTTCAATAAAACGTTGAGAGATGCTACACTAAAGTATAATATCATGGAAAAACAAGCTCTTGCTTTAGTGAGATCCATAAAATATTTCATAGTATACATTTTATACTCTCACATAATAGCATATATTCCAAACATAGTTGTAAAGGACATTCTAACTCAGAATGGGCCTGATGGAAAAAGAGGAAAATGGATTTCCACCATACTAGAATATGACATTGAGATCAAGCCTACAAAATTAATTAAAGGCCAAGGTTTGGCCAAACTCATGCTTGAATCAAACTGTCGAGCCTTAGAAATAAATTTCATTGTTGCCATAGATGATCAGGAAGAGATGGTGACTCTAGAAATTAGTGAAGATTTCATAGATTCACGCTAGTATGCAAGCCTTATATTCATTTTACTCAACCTACAAGCTCCTCTTGGTTTATCTAGAACTAAAAGTAGATTCTTAAAAATGAAAGCAATGAAATATTTTATCTTAGATAATGTTTTATTTTGGAAAGATCATAGTGGCATCCTGTTAAATTGTTTATTAAAAGATGAAGCTGAAAAGGTCATATAGGAATTTCATGTAGGAGATTGTGGGGGACACCTATACTGGAAAACAAATGCTGATAAAATTTTGAGGGCGGGTTTTTACTGGTCCACCCTTTTTGCAGATATCTAAAAATATGTGACCTCCTATCACAAATGTCAAATATCTGAAGGGAAGAAGAAACTCTTACCATTACCCCTCAAACCTATCTCAGTCGAAATGCCTTTTCAACAATGGGGTTTAGACTTTATTGGGGAAAGTCACCCACCCTCCTCTGCCCAACATAAATGGATTTTGACAGCCATTGACTACTTTACCAAGTGGATAGAAGCCATCCCTTCTAGACAAGCAACAAACTCTCTCATTATTTCATTTCTTGAGAACAACATCCTTTCTAGATTTGGATGCCCACAAAAGCTCATCAATGATAATGTTACTGCCTTCAAATCCAAGAAAATGGTAGATTTTTGTAACTGATACCATATCGCCCCAAGCCATTCCACTGCCTATTACCCTCAAGGTAATGGAATAGAAGAATCTTCAAACAAAAGCCTAGTCAAAATCATCAAGAAGCTATTAGAAGATAACAGGAAAACCTGGAATACAAGGTTGATGAATTCCCTATGGAAAGACATACTAACTACTAAGAAATCTATTGGTACATCTCCCTATCAATTAATATATGGGATGGATGATGTTTTCCCATCCACATTAGGAGTTCCAGTAATGAAAATGATTCAAGAGCTGCAAGTAGAACCAAATGATATCCAAAGTAGGATAAACCAAACAATTCATTTGCGGCAAACGAGGGAAGAAGTTTATATCAAATCCCAAGTAATTCAAGACAAAATCAAGAAGATATTTGATAAGAAAACTAAAGAAGAAGAATTCTTCATAGGTGATGAAGTACTAAAATGGGATTCTAGAAGGGAAGACAAAGGAAAACATGGGAAATTTGACTTTTTCTGGAAAGGCCCATATATATTTATGGTTACAAAGGCAACAATGCATTTTTCTTGAAAGAAATAAATGGGACAGACTTATAAAGTGGACCAGTCAATGGTCGAATGCTGAAGCACTATTTTCCACCAGAATAATCAATAGTTCGTTTGTTATATTTTACTCATTGTAAATACCATAGCAAAGTTTAGATTGGAGTGGATTATTATCTTGAAAAGTTGAAGCCTGAAGGAGGAAACCTTAAGCTTTAAAAGATATAACATCATATGTTTGAATAAAGGAGATCACAAAAAGCAGTTCCAAGTAAAGCATAGTCAAGTTCCAAGGCCACTGATCAGAAAAGTTCGTGACATATCACATTGAGATGTCATCCCCAAGTGGAGCCACTGTTATGTTCCTATAATAGTAGGGATTATAATTTGAACTGACTATGTTAAGTCTTGTAATATTGTACATCCCTTTTCTTTCTGCAAATATTTTCCGTATTAGAAAATGAAAAGTGGGTATCTCCTAAAAGAATAATCAGAGGACCAAAGAAAGAAAGATGAAAAAAAAAAGATATAAAATATGAACCCCATAAAAAGAAGAAAAATAAATTCTGAAAGTGTTGCACTTTCTCATGCCACTACTTTATAGTTTACTTTAATTTTGCAAATAAAATTGTGTGCAGCTTGTCCAAAAATGCCACAATTCATGATGATCATTCAGTTTAATCTTTATCAGTCACGCCTTTAAATTTCATGTTATGATATTTAGTGAAGAAAGATCTGACCAAACCATTTAACCTTGGCAGATCAATAGTTAGGGAGAGAATAAAATAAGCTCATAAGTTTAATGTGAGCCATTGGAAGATATAAGGTTAGAAATAAGTTAGTTTTCTTATCAAAAGAAAATAATAGGGTCAGCAAGCTCAAATGCACCCAATAAAGGAAATAAAAAAAATGTTGGGATAAATTAAAGGGTAGGTAGAATACTTTTAAAAAATAATAAGCATCATTATGCTTATCAAAAATATTTTTCTAACCCTTCCCTTTGTTAAAATCACTTTCCCATTTACCAACCCCTTCCCCTTTTTTTCTAAAAAAACCCTTTTCCCCTTTAAAAATCCCCTTTCCCTTGATAAAACTCCCTTTCACCCTTAAATAAAACTTTGTATTTTCATAAAAATATAAAACCCACTTTTCAATAGTCTAGAGCGTGAAATATTGAGTGGATCCCCCTTTTTCTGATTTAAACCTACTGCTTAAATAATTTCTCGACCCCACCTCATTTGAATGATATCGCAACACTCGTTAACCATCCGATCACCATTGATCAGATCCAATGTCCAATAAACCTTTTCGCATCTCCCGATGTCTAACATTTAAAATAGAGGGGGCGAGTGTGAAATGGGTGGTTTTATCCACTCCCTCCTCTACCACGCGGCGCCACCAGGTCTT
Organism: Pinus taeda; assembly: GCA_000404065.3. Lineage (NCBI taxonomy): Eukaryota > Viridiplantae > Streptophyta > Pinopsida > Pinales > Pinaceae > Pinus > Pinus taeda. Next base: position 64,858 of record APFE030748963.1, read on the forward strand.
TTCACACCCTCTCCTACCCAAACCATCGAACCACCTTGCATCGTGTGATAAACCAACTGCGCCATAAACCACCCATTCCATAAAACACCAGGTCTCAATAATATAAAACCCCCACTATTCCATTATTTTCCTGTTCTCTGTTGATTTGCGAAAGAGACCAAAAGCCATTGCCGACAGGAAATAAAGCCCCTGTTGCCACCTAACCCTTCTATAACCAAAATTCATGGTTTTCAAGGTAATTCTAATACCTACCTCTATCAATTAAGCTAATTAAATAATAAATTGAATCAAATTAATGGATTCCCAAAGCATCCAAGCAGTAAACCATTTGCAACCACCCCTGTTAAATATCAACCATACTCCTTTCACCGATAAGGATTTTAAAATCATAGACACAATCACTAACAACAATCTTTTGGAGCTCCATTGCTGGAGCCATGACAAATTTGTTGATAAGGCAAATGATATTCATCTGTGGGGCTCTAACCTACCAAAATATACCTTTCCACAGACTTACCAATTCCCTGAACTCATCAGACTATGCCAAATCAGCTATTTGCCAAATGAAAGAGCCATAGTCACCCCTGTCCAAGAAATCCTATTTACTATCACTGCTTAATCTATTAGTCAAATGCTACAAATTCAACCACAACTAGAAGGAGTTCCTTTCTCCATCGAAACCCTTACTAAGCTTTACCTAAATCTAGACTTTCCTAAAAGGTCTCAAAATTTTCAAACCTTCCTCCTTGAATCATCTCAAATTCCTAATAAAAACCCACCATACTATACTACCATGTTCCCAGAACAAACCAAGAAAAGTGTAAAAAATGTTATCTTGTATTCTAGGATATTTACTAATGAGGATGTAGATGAATCCATCCTGGGTTTCCTCTCTATATTTTGCCTAGGCCAGCCTCCAGTGATAACTTTCAACTTTGCCCAATTCCTGGTTGACACAATGCATTATCAACTGATCAAACTGCCAACACAAGGAGTGTTCAAATACTCCTTAGTATTATTTCATTTGTTCATATATTTTCAATCAAAAGGGCTTGCAGTCAACCTACAAAAACTGGACACAGAGGGTAATCCCCATTCTCTTGTCTTTTGGACATCCTTTATCAGAAAGGATTCCACAGAATTCAGCTTCAAAGACTTTATTGATTCTTTTGTGTATCTAGTAGTTAATATGCTTAGTAGTAGCATTCAACCTAGAGTCAATGAAGAAATAAAAAAGGTTCTACAGTTATCAGATCAAAGCAAAACAGGAGACTGGTATTTATACTAGAGTCATACAGAAATCAAAGTGTATGGAAGCCAACTAGTTCCATACAAGCTTCCCAAATACCTCCCAATCAGGATATTTTCTTTGGAATACATCAGAAAAATCTTGAATTTTGATGAGATCAATTTCCTTTCAGCTAAAAAGAAGACCCAATTCAAGATTAAAAACAAACTAGGGCCTTTTATATGCAACAATAGGAATGTTGGAAAGGAAGCAGACAGATGCCTACAAGAGTTCAAGTTCAATAATAGTTTCAAATGGTCATATGATCCCTTGGGTGTCGTAATCGAATCAAGAGTTAAGTCTAAACTCACCCATTTCATTCATGAATCTAAGCCTGAGATTGAGAAATATGCCAATGAGTCAGAGTGGTTGGAAAACACTCTATAGGAGGTGAAGAAGAAACTTAATACTAGTTCCATCCTGCATACTCTAGACCCACAGGATAGGAATTCAAAGAGGGCTATAGAAGAAGACTCCTACTCAACATAACTACTTTTGATACTAAATACAAGCTTTTGTGCAAAAAGAAAGAAAAGCTAAATCTAGTAATACATCAGGAAAGGACAATTGAAATAGAAAAAGAGATTATGATCAGGGACAATGCACCCACAACACATATAGAAGAAACACCTCTTCCATCATCTTCTAGTACACAAATCATTGAAAAACAGAATAGTGCAGGGGTTTCATCATCTAAAAAACCAGTTGAGAAAGAGAAACATATCATGGAGAAATACAAAGAGATTAAAATCATAAATGAAGCATTAAAGGTTGTTATATTTACACAATACTGGAAGCAAACTCCCAGTGATCAGAGTAGGTTGCTTTCAGCTTTTGACCTCAAGACAAGGAAAATGCAAATGACCTTCCTATAGCCAGAGGTAAAGGCCCCAAAAACTTCAGAAGATTATAAGAAACAACCTTTGAACTTACTACCAAGGATGCGCATCTAATTGATGAAATTGAATTTCACAAACAGGTAGGAGAGATGTTATATTCAACCATGACACATAAAGCTCTAAGTGTCCATAAATTCCATAATTCTCTAGAAAATATAGAGTCACATTTAAAGATAGAGAGAGCCTCATCATAAGAAAAAGACAACAAGATTAAGTCATTGGAATATTTGGTAATTGAAATTGGCTATAATCCAAATGACATCAAGGTAGCAGAAGAACTTGTAAAAATAAAAATGCAGACATAGATGCATTGAAGAAAGAGTTAAAGCTACCAACAAATGAGCATCCACAAACCAAGGAGGTTTTGGAGACATTTAATCAAAAGGATGAGATGATGAATTTAATCAATCATTTTACAACTCAACTAAAGGAAATGGAGACAAAGATGGATAAACTTGTATAAGAAAAGCAAGCTAGCATGGAAGCAATTCCCATTACTGCTATTCCCATAGTATCTACATGAACACCTGTATCAATATCAGTTCCAAAAACTACATCAGCAATGACATCAACAATACCAACAACCCATCCCACTGACTAGGCCAACAAATTGATCAAAGCAATGGAAGATATGTCCATTCAAACAATAGAGATTAATAAGCTCAAGAAACAAGTAAAGAGCTTAGAAGATTGAAAGAAATTGGTAGAAGTAATGCATTAAGCTAAAAAACAAAAAGCCAATACACTGAATGACAGAATCCACATGCTAGAAAAAGAGTTGTCACTGAAAGAGCCTTTAGCCCAAGAAAGGAAAAATTTGCGGGCCAATATCATTAACTCAGTTAATGATATTTGGCCTTCTATACAGGTTATATTTGAGCAGAATCATTTTGTGAAGGAATTTGGTGATGCAATTCAAAAGATAAAAGTAGATCTTGGAAAGAAATGAGAGGAAGCCTCTGAAATAATCAAATTCCTAAATTCTAAAAACAAGTTGAATTAGAAGAGACTGGGATATCTGACATAATAGAGACTATACTAGAAGTGAAGAAAGTGATTTCCAAAAGAAATTTGATGATACAGCTTGAGGAGAAATGTCAAATCATGAAACTCATAGTAAACAGGTTTTTGACAAGTTTGATGGATTGAGACAGAAGGGTTTGCCTAATCCTTTAGTAATCAATCATAAATTAATGAGACATGAAGGCTATGATAAAAATATGAGGGAAGTAGCCTAAGGGACTTCCAATAGTTCATCCATGAAAGGCGTACCCACAGGCAAAGTGCTCCTCCAAACTTTAGAAAACTTATTCTACCTCCAGCATGAGGTAAATCACCTTTTTGTAAATAAGCTTGTGTTTGCCAAATATACAGAGGCAGATGAGATTTACCAGAGGATGATGAAAATCAAACTTCCAGATGAAGAAATATGGGGAAGATGGTGTGAATTACTATGAAGGGTGAAAGGAACAAACAGGGTGAAAGGAACAAATAGCGTGAAAGAAAGAGACAGCGTGAAAGAAAAACATATGAAAGAAACAATCAAGTAACAACAATCAAATAAAACAGGGACAGATCTGAGTCCATTAATAGGTGTCACTATGTTTTTGCATAAAGATATTTATTTTCCTTGAATAAATCCTAGTCAGTTGATAGGGTATTTTTTGTAAAAAGTTTTGTATAGATACTTCATCATTCGAAGTATCAAATGTGGATTTTTGAATATTTCCGTAGATAACTGATCTATTACTTGAGGGTTATTGTACCAACTTCCAATTGACATACAAAACAAGATATAAAGAAACTTCTTTACAGGATTCATGTGTTGAGCTATCTCAGTGAAGTATAAATTTCAATTGTTCATGTCCTCTTTCTAAGTATTCCATAAAATTATATGTGTTCTAAATTTGATTGTTATAACAGGTGTTTTACTGCAGAATTTTCTTAAACATTACACTTTGCTTTTAACTGTTATAAATTTTTGTGTTTCAATCTAATATTTGGTTTAGAGACTTCATAATTGCCCTCCAATCCCAATTGATTTTCTTCATCCTTCTTCATTATCTAGTTTAAGGAATTCTTAATTGCTCCTTGATCACAATTGAAAAATCATTTCACCATTCAGCCTTGAGATCTGATATTGCTCACCTATCTTGCCCTGTAACACTTTCTTTATAGTTTGTTATTGTTCTGTTTTCAAATCATATTGACTCCATAGCCAAATGGAAGATGGAAAAGCACCTATTCAACTAAATTATTAATTCCATCAACCAATCAAAACCAATCCAATTAAGCATACATAACTAGCCTAAAATCCATAAAATAAACAAAGTTAAATCATATATAGAGAGCCCTCTCTGAGTTTAGGAAGGCTAGATCCTAAAATCCAAAGTAGGTTTTATAGTTACCTCTGATATTTATTTTTAACGCATTGAACAACCCTTGGAAATTTAAAAGTGATAAGAGGAGTCAAACTTGATATTATATCACTTGTTATTATTAAAAATAAAATAAATGTTTTTCAATAAGAGCAAAAAAGATAATGGTTCTTCTCAACATGAGGTTATTATCACAAGGTTTTATGACAATGTTATTGTTGGTTGGTCTAAACAAATTAATTTCAATATTATAGTCATGCAAGTGTGTTCCATGTCCCCTATGCTCGTTGGAATATACATTCATAAGATAGAACAATGTTTGGAACATGCAAATTGTGTTGACCCTATTCTCATTGGTATAGTCATAACTCTTGTTCTTTATGTTGACAATATTGTTCTTTTAATTAGAAATGACTACAATCTCTTAATGAAAGTAAGAATCCTCCAATATTTTTCTTCGAATATGCACATGAATATTAATATGAACAAAACAAAATTCATGATGCTTAAATTTAGAAGTATCATGTGATACCTTGATATATGACAACAACTTTGAGGAAATTTCTTCTTACAAGTATCATGGAATCAGTTTCCATTGCAAGCTCAACTAAAATTATAACATTCACAAAAGGATAAATGGAGGATTGAAATATTATTATGTCTTTGAAAACAATTGTAAGGCCACAAAGATTTGGATATGGGATTAAAAAAAATCCTCTTTCAGACTCTTGCTACTCGTTTTATTCTATATGGATGTGATGTTAGGGTTGCAGTATCTTTAAAGAGTCATCGAGAAAGATTAAAAATATCGAAGTAGTTTATAATGTACAATCTCAAAATTAAAGGAAATACACCTTATCCTATCATCCTTATTGAAGCGCACATTTTTCCCACTAAAAGCATGACTATGACTAGGTATCTTACGCATACAAAGATGTTAAACAACATAAAAAATCATAGGTTTCTTAAAATTATTTCTAAATCTAGCCAAAACCACCACCTTTAGCTTAAGCGAGATGGCATACAAATGTATGCATAATCTTGGCTAGACCATTTCGAGATGAAAGAGAATATTTTTATGCAAAATAAGCATAATATTAAAAACTATATTACATCAAAATTTAAAGAGAAATTTTGGGGTTATAAAAAATTAAAGGAAAGAGAAAAACTAAGATGTTATAAGGTTGTACTTAACCAGAGAAAAACTAAGATGTTATAAGGTTGTACTTAACCAAAATCTTGAAAATAAAAAATATTCATCTATCTTCACTACTCAAAAGAAAAAAATAAAAGTTGCTAAAATAAGAAATAATTCTCATGAACTTCATAGTGACACTAGATGTTGGCCAATTCCCAAAACAGCATGAGACAAAAGAGTCTATCACCTTTGCAACACTAGAAGGGTTCAAGATAAATTGCATTATGTCACTTTCTCTTAAATTATCAATATTATACTCACATTAAAGCTAAAATTTCAAATTATTGGTTACATTGTCAACCTTCGTGAGATTTTAAGTCAACAAAACTATGGTGATCTTTGAAAGGTTCTCTTATTGCTTTTCAAGAAAAGGAAAAAATTGTTAAAGAATTTGAACTAATAAGATTCTATAAACAATTTCAATCTTAATAAGCATTAAACACCATCATCATAATCAATTTAAACTAGTATATATCCAACTTAACGATGAATCTAGTATTCCCCTAGAGTGACAAAACTCTTTAGGTGCAAACCTCTTTTAGAGTGCAAAATTTGAAAACAAATTGCATCTCTCCCATCTCTTGACAGAACTTCAATGAATTTGCAGTGCTTCTCTCTCTCTCTCTCTCTCTCTCTACACACACACACACAATGTGTAATTTTTCATTGTTTAAATTGTATTTTTTAATGCTACATAGAGTACATAACTTAAACTTGTAAGTCCAAAAAGTCTTGGATTTCAAGGAAAATTGATTAAAAATATACTCAAAGGGGATCAAAATGTAAGATAGTGAGACTAATTAAAAAATTTTAACCATTAAAACTAATTTTTAAAATTTACTTGTATGATATATGTTGAAAAATGCAACAATAAATTCTTAATTTGATTTTTCTTTCATTAAATTGAGAAAATTCAAATTTCTACATCTGCAGAAAACTTGGATGATGTTAACTTGTGTGACATGTCTTGTGTCACCTAGTTTACTCAGTAAATCTAAGTTGGAGGAGTTAGAGTTCAATTCAACATGCATGATTGCTAATTTGTAGCAATCAAGCTCAATTATCTCAAGTTGTTTTCGGTTAAACTAGTTCCAACTTTGGGAGGAACTAGAGGAAGTTCACTTAAGTAGTGGGACTTCAGTCAAACTCACTGATCATCTAGTTAACTGATCAATCCACCAAAAATATCTGGTGCATGTAGAGAATTCGATTTCCCTAGGCGTGGTGGAGATTCCAAGGCAGTGTAACATTAGTTGTAGACTAGTCTTGAGTGTAGCTGTACAAATGTTGTGTGCAATAAAATGATCAACCTAAGAAAGTGCACAATCCAATTTAAGGAATTTCCTAAATAATAGAGGCCTAGTTCCTCCACGAACAATGCAAGGAAATAAGAACTCAACACGAGGAAAAATTTAACCAAGTCTGTGTGAGAGGACTTATGTGAGAAGACAGATAGGTTATGCACTTACAAGGTGTGCTTAGTTGAGAAAAGAAATTGTAATACCTATTAATTTGATTAATGTAAACAAGCATTGGGGATTTTAGCAGACTTATTTCCCCATATAAAAATACTTGTCGCATGTGTGTTATTTCTTCTTGCATGTCTAAGAATTTTTGTTCTAAATTATGAATTAATGTCTGTAGAGTACTAGAGTAGGTTTTTGTCTTGTGATTTTGGCTAATACTTCATGAGAAATTGCAAATATATAACCTAATTTCTACATGGTGTCATAGTTCTATTCACATTAGAGTAGGAAATTCAAAGTTGTTTCTCAGAGGTTTGAATCTAAAGATCAATGTAGCATGATTTCTTCAGAGCTGAGAAGATGACCTTCAATGAAATAAGGCTAGAGTATGCTCTGGAAGACACCTCCAATTTTGATGCATGGAAGGAATGCATGGAGGCAGTATTGGATGACAATTGATTGCTTGAGTATGTCAAGACAAATATTCCAAGACCACCAAAAATTGATTTCAGACCTTGCATAGTGGAAGAATGATGTAGCCAAGGTGAGGAGAATATTATTGGAGGGTGTACTGGATCATATTGTCTTGAATATCCATGAAAAAAAAACTTTGTTCACGATGTGGAACACAATGAAAGAATTGTTCCAGAATAGTAGTGACCATAGGAATCTCACGCTCAAGGATAAACTTTGAAGAATCAATATGTAGAGGAATGACAAGATACAACAATATTTAAGCAGGTTCACATAATGTCATGATGAACTAGGTGGGATCAATGTTTCTTTCCCTAAAGATTAACTGGTATGCTTGGCCCTTATGGGCCTTCCCAAGAGCTGGAATAACTCTGAAGATTGGGTAAATGAGAGGGAGAAACTATTGAGTTGGGAGTGCTTATGGTCTGATTTGGTATAGGAGGAAATAAGGCAGAATACTAGAGATGGGACGTCATCCAAGGGCAAGGATGAGGAAAAATTTGCATTGGATGGAAAGGAAAAGAAGCGAAAAGGGAAGAAATCCCAACCTAAACTAGAATCAAGTCAAGGGGGCGAGAATAAAGATTTTTCAAAAATTAAATGCTTCCATTGTCACGAATTTAGGCACTATTCCACAAAGTTTCCACACAAGAAGACAATTAGGAAGACCTTAGGAGCAGAAGCAGATGAAGGTTTGGCTTCATAGTTCGAGCTTGATTTTCACCTCATTACATGCATGGCCAGCGCAATGATGGGGAGCATGTGGTACTTGGACTCAGGTGCATCGTTCCACATGAAAGGGCATAGAGATTTTTTCAGTGACTTGGAAGAAAAATATTTGCAGATTCACATCGAGATGGGGGATGATGGAAGGTATAGTGTGACCAGTATTGGTATAATCGTCTTTTAGAGGGAGTCGGGCTCCCCCCTCGGGTTTATGGATGTCATGTTTGTTCCAGTCCTAAAGAAAAATCTCATCTCTGTTGTAGTTTTGGAAGACCATGGTTATGATGTGATCTTCAAGAAAGGAAAGGAAATTTTGAGACACATAGCCACGAGGAAGGTAAATGATATCACAGTTCATGTGAAGAACCTGTACAAGCTAAGTGGAGGATTGTGACGCATTCAACGCAAAGGCGAAAAAGGTGTAGAGTTGCGATGTCGATGAACTTTGGCATAGAGGACTTGGTTATTTTCATTATGGCACTTTGAAGATCATGTAGTAGATAACCCCATACCTTCCCAAAGAAGAAATTGAGTAGTAGGATGCATGCAAAGGATGAATTTGGGGAATTACACAAAATACACATTCAATGATTAGGACAAGAAAGCAAATGTATTCTTGGAAAGGATCTAGTCTGATGTATGTGGGCCTTTTTGCACAGCCTCCATTCCAAGGCACAATTATTTTGTATTTTTTCCTGATGACTTCTCACGGAAGTGCTGGATCTTCTTCATGTGTAAGTTCTTACCTCTCGTCTTAGCACCGAACAACTGAAGAGATCAAGACACACTTTAAGAAAACACTAAAATTCCACACCCTAAGTGCCCTATTGATCACAATGATGAGCCCACCCAGGTATGTTAGAGTGATGCATAGGTTCTTACCTCTCGTCTTACCACTGAGAGATTGTGGACTAGGAACACTCAATCATCAAATAAAATAATTTCCTTATTGTATCTTCAACTTCCATGCCCGGTAATGACACAAAAATGTAGTGTTGTTTTAATTAATCCTAATTAACCAAGACTGCAACCATTTAATTCTCAACCCAGGGTAGGTCTTGTTGTTTCAATGGAGTTTGCACTATCTGTGCCGATACACTACAACCAAGAATGAAAATAGAAAATAGTAAAGAATGTCGTTGAATCAATTGCAAAAATTAAATCATTCATGCAGAAACTAAAACAATCTATAGAAATGAAATCACACTTCACATTTACCAGAGCAAGGGCGTGCCACACACTGAACTAATAACTACACCAGTTGCTCAACTACCAGACTGCTTAATCAGATTAGCGTAATGACATAACATAATTTTGGAACTGAAGCAAATATATTCTACAATTTATACAACAATTGCATAAATTCATACAAACCATAATATACAACTACTTCTACCACTGCAGTCCTTGCTAAAGAGGAGGGCCCTTCCTCCCTAGAAGGGGCATAGGAATGAACATGAGATTAGTTAAAGAATCAAATGAGAAATAGTAATAGCATCACCGCAGTGTCTTCGATATTAAGAATAATGAAAGTTACAAGATAAAAATAATAGTGCTCTCTATACCGTCCCCGTAAATGAGAGATTAAGTTTCTCTTATAGTTATTACATACCCAAAATCAGGAATATATCAATCATGAAAATCTCACGATTCTCATGCTAATCACAAAATAGAAATAGTTATAGCATGTTCCTAAATACAAATGCTATTCAAATACATTGGTTAAGATTAAAACCACTTGGATTTGCTACTTTCTAAATAAACAATTCATAACTTCTGATAGTTGTTACATGGAATAGTACGCACGACTTTGCTAGCTACGGTGCAACAACATCCTACGTTCAAATGATTGTTTGGGATGTAACAACAATGATTGGGTAGCAACATCCTCGTAACGACACCCGAGGTGTAACAATGGCCACATTTAACAACACGTGGTGTAACAACAACACTTGTAACAACATACAAAGTGTAATAACAATCTATAATAGCATACAAAGTGTAACAACAATCTGTTCCATCCTACTCTGAGACCGATCAACCTGACTTGTTCACTCCATAACCTTATTCTCGCAAACAACACTTGAAAATAAAAAGAGGATCCAAAATACTTCTCCAATTCTTACCCCAGTTAGCCACAAAAAGGAATATCACATCGTTATATCTAGGAAAAATGGAAAAATAACATGACAGCAAAATATGTTGTTTATACTAAGGAAAAGGTGATTAACATGTCATGTTTCGTTGGCCTAGAGGGAAAGAGGATCAAAACTAGGGAAAGAAAGTGTAGGAAATAGGTATAAAAACTACACCCAACACTGAACCATACCTGAAAGGGGCTATGGCCTGTTGAACTATGGAGAGCTCTGTTGTAATTGTGTTGGACATAGGGGAGACTTTCATCCCATGTGTTTGGATGGTTTGAGTTGTACATGCCCAAAATGCATACCATCATCTTGTTGACAACCTTTATTTGGCCATCAGTTTGGGGATGGAAAGTCGTGGACTTAGTAAGTTTTGTATCCAGAATTGACCAAAGGCTTGACCAAAATTCACTTAGGAATTTGCTGTCTTCATCTAAGATAATGGGCTGTGGGATCCCAAAGTGTACCCACACTCGGTCATAGAAGCACTTAGAAGTGGCCTCTGCTATGATACTCTTCTTGCAGACTACCATGATGGCTATCTTAAAGAATCTGTCGATGAACATGCAATCATTCTCGTGCTTAGTAGAAGAAGGCCCATCATATAATTGTTAGGTAGCAGAAGCCCCATGCAATGGGTATGGGGCACGAAGCCTACAATTTTGGGTAAGAGCAGGGTAAGGACTCCAAGAGATGTGCAGAGCATGATGTGTAATAAGTCAAATTCAAAAGATTAGTCTGCCCAAAAACAATGTAAAGAAATGAAAGTTAAGTCAGCTGGCCTATGGATCGCGGTCCATGGAATGGTATAAATAGTCGAGGCTCTATGGGTAGAGTAGCTAAGTTTTTGGGTATGATTTTGGAGATCTGAAATGTAACGGGTGTCTGAAAAAAGCATTCTAAGAGCATCTGTAAGTCCGAGTCGAGGGCTTGGGTAGAGGATAGGGGCTCTGCAGCTGTGTGCACAAAGGCCTGGAAGAGTCCGCAACTGTGTGTGCGGACCCCTGCAGCTGAGTGTGCAGGGTAGATCTGGATGTAAGGGTGATAAGTGGAAATAAAGATAAGTTTCTTCTAAATTATGTGCTAATTCTGAACTATTGCAATTCTGTTCTTTTATGGTTAATGAAACTATTTTGGTCTATGCTTATTGATTACTTGCGAATCGATTTTAATCTTAATCTGTGAACTAAATGAAAGTAATAAATGTTTTCTTAAAGACCTCTCTACGTAGCTCTGGGTTATAATACTTAATCGAATAAATTAGATCCATAATCAACGCGGTAAGAGAAAGCTAAGATTATTTGGATCTGCACGGATCTAGAGCAGCGTGAGGCTGCACAACGGCGCACAAACCTCTCAGACCACATATAGACATCCCAAGGGTGTGGAAACCTAGTTCCAACACCCTCCCCTGCTACCTCGGGTGAGACCTCAGTCCGCGCTTCGCAGGCTGTTGTCGAAAGGGCTGGTAGCTGCAGGATTTTCTTAGCTAAATAATTCTTCCGAACCTGAGTCAGGCCCATATAAGCCAACAATAATCCACGGAGACAGATTCCCAAGGTTGACTAGGAGAAGGTAGAGGAGTATACAGACCTTTATTCTTGATGGTTGGTTTGGCAATGGCGCATGTGGTGCACGATCTAATGTACTTCCCAACATCTTGATGAATTTTTGGCCAATAAAAATACTTCTGCAATACCGCCACTATTTTCTCTACTCCGTAATGTCTAGCAATTCGACTGTAGTGCACCTCCCAAATCATCTTGGCACACTCACTTGAAGGAACATAGATGTGTCCCAAGTGGCATAAAACTGCATCTTGAAGGTGAAAATTTAGAACTTGCTTCCCTTCGAGGAGTGTCTGGTATATGTTGTCGAATTCTAGATCTCTCTTGTAAAGATGTGGCCACCTCGATGTCTCGTGCCCACATGAGTCGAGCACAATGATTAGCTCCATGACTGATGGTAGGCCGAGGCAATCAAAGATATTATTAGTGTTGCCCATCTTATACTTAATGTTCAAATGGACCATTTCTCATGGCGATCGTTTTGCAAGTTCCCTTGTGTCTGTATGAATTGTAGAGGCTGGTGGTCTGTGTGGATGATCGTTTCCTTCCCCATAATGTAATGCTTCCATTGATGGTAGGCCTGCACAATGGAATACATTTAATTGTCGTAAGTGGGGTACTTTCAGATTTTTTCTAAAAGTGTCTCACTATGGTAAGCCAGTGGATTCCCATGTCGAGTAAGAACTGCACCAATAGCATAGTCAAAGGCATCTATCTCAATCTCAAATGGTTGTTGCAAGCATGGTAATGTGAGCACTGGTGTCAAACAAAGGCAATCCTTCAACTCGGAGAACGATTGCCATTGGGTTTCCAACCAAAAGAACTTTTCTTTCACTCTACCCTTGGTGACTTGACTTAAAGGCCAAGTGATATGGGAGAACCCCAACACGAACCTATGGTAGAAATTGGGAAGACCCAAAAAGCTATGGAGCTTTATGAGAGTTGTTGGGGCTCGCCAATCCCAAATGACTTGTACCTTGGATGGGTCCACACGTACATCCTACTCATCAATGATGTACCCCAGATATTGGACCTAGGTTAGGCCAAAGGTGCATTTTTCCAAGTTAGCACACAACTTGTGTTGTGGAAGCATTTGAAGGACCCATCAAATATGGTGGAGGTTCTCTTCCCAACTCTGTCTCAAGATCAAGATCTCATCTAAATACATCACCATGAATGCATTGGTGAAGGGTCGTAAGATGTCATCCATTAGTCTCATGAAGGTTATAGGGGCGCTCGTTAATCCAAACGACATGATCAACTATTCGAAAAGGCCCTCTTGGATTTGAAGGCAGTCTTCCACACATCGAAGGGTTCGATAGGAACCTGGTGATAACTTGACTTCAAGTCAATATTGCTGAAATATTCCCCCCCTTGAGCTGGTCCAAAAGGTCATCAATTTGCGGGATTAGGTACCTATTATGGACAATCATCTTGTTCAGTGCCCGATAGTCAACACAGAGCCTCCAGGTCCCATCCTTCTTCTCTACTAATACAATCAGGCTCCATAGGGTGATGCACTTGGCCTAATGTGCCCTTTCTGAAATAGTTCATGAATCTACCTCTTGATCCATTGGGAAATGACACACCCAAGGTCAGATCAATGGATTTCTTGACCTGACAGTGCAGAGGTACTTGTGTGAGTGAGGCAAAAATACCCCTGTACTCCTCCACGACCTTGTCCATTTGTTGCTGTCGTGCAGAGGAGCCATGCCTGGAAGTCGTGACCACAACCTTATTTCCTTGGGGGTGAATCATAAGAAAAATAAATTTCTTGGTCTAGGAAATGACCTTACTACATTGCTTTGCATTGATCAAAGAGATGGTGGTATGCAGGGCTACCTCTGGTATCCTCTACAACTTATTAACCAATGTAATAATCACAAAACGAGATCTAGACTCATATATAGCATGTCGCTTACACAATTATCGTTGTCCTAACAATATATCAGAAACTTCAAGAGGAACAACATCACATAGTGCCTCATCTGTGAAGGGCTTGATGTTGTAGGGAAAGAAGAATTGTTGGCTGACGCTAAGATCTTCTCCTTGGTGAAGCCAACTGATGGTGTATGTATGTTGATGTGTTGTAGTTTTTAGGCCTAGCCGCTCCACGAACTCTGCTAAAATGATGTTCTTTTAGCTCCTTTTTTTGATAATGGACTGCAACAAAGAACCCTTCACCCACATCTGTGAGTGGAAGAGGCGTTTCCCCTCGTCTGGATCTTTAGGCTCAAATTTCTTGATCTTTGTGGTGGCCATAGTGGCACTCAACTCCGCATCAATGATCTGCTTCCCTTTGTTAGTTCCCTTATTGGGTTCTGATTCAGAGTTAGAACCTAGGTCTGATTCTGAAGCCTTATCCTCGACCAGCAACAACTGCTTTGCCCGACACTCACTTGTATTGTGAGTGGAGCTCTTATGGAACTCACACCATCTTTCTATGTTGTTCCTTTCTTGCAGCTTGGGGGGTTGTCCTGGGTAGCCTCGCCTTCACTTGGTACTTTGTTCTGTGGTTTGGGGGCGCCTTTATTCGTAGATCCAAAGTCCTGCTTATTCTGTTTAAGCTTCTGCTCAACCTTTACAATGTATTAATATGCCGTGCTGAGAGAGGAGAGATCCAAGAACTCCATCTCATCCTCAATGTACTTTTGTAGACAGTCGTAGTAATTGAGCACTAAATGTCGCTTAGCATCCATGATACCCAGCTTTGTGTGAAAGGTATGGAAAGTATTTGTGACCTGTGACACATCTTGGTCCCTTCCCTGCCATAGCATGGTCCACTTTACGCATTTACCTTCATAGCCCCTTACTAGGTAATACTATTGCTTGATGGCATCTCGAAAATAATTCTAGGTGGGTGCGGCTGAAAACAATGAGGGTTCACCCTTGTCATTTTGTTCACAATAGGTTTCTCACCATTACTTGACATGTGGGGCAGCTTTGAGAAGTGCAAAAATAATCTTTTCCCGATTGGAAAAGTCATGAACTGAAAAATATCCTTCCAACAGGTTTAATCATTTATCTACGGTGTTTGCATCTATCAGGCCTTCAAATATGGGAATATTGAAATTAACTTGTACCTTATAAGTAATAGAACCTCCAGAGTGGCTATTGGATGAAGATGCATCGCATGTGGGTAGTCGTCGAAGGATCTGGGAAACGTTATCCATCATTGTGTCCCTTTATCGCTCGAGGGATTCCTCGAGGATCATTTTGAAAGGATTTGTTGCCCCCTTGTCTTTATTTTCTTCCACCATGGGATTTCATCCGTTTTTGTGAGGTTAATCCTGCAATGGTTCAACTAGATTGAACCCTAACTCCTTATACCCTTACCTCATTACGGACATGCAAAAAAAAAACAAAGAAAGAGCAAACCTCTCTGATACCACTGATTTGAAATTAAACAGGAATGCTACAACTTACAAATATAATCATAAACATAGAGATGCAACAAAAAAACACTTCATTTCATTAATAGAAAAATACTAAGCTAAGCTTACAAACAGAATGGAAATAAGATAGCTTGGGCGGTGGTAGCTTATCTCTAAGAAGAGATGTGACATCTACATGCCTCTGAACTGAGTTATAATGAGGCTAAAGGGCCTTTTTATTATTGAACAATAAGAGAACACCCTAAATAACCAAAACCCTAACTCGAGGAGATGTAACACCAATAGTTTATGGGCCCCGTTGGGATTAGTTGTGTAGCCAACTTCCCAGGGTCATAACTTGGTCATATTATCATTGTTTGATGCATATGACACCTCGTTGGAAAGATATCTCCGAGGACTACAACCAACGATGGGTTTGCGATAACAATCACCAATTGTTGTTTTCCCAAAAAAAACGTCATTTAGGGCATCAAAACACCTCTACCCGAAAAATTGCGAAAAATAATAAACTATGATACAATTAAGGAAACCGAAAAACTAAAAGAAACAAAGGTGAGGGTCCAAGTGGAATAGGCGGGTGGCCACCAATATCCACCCGGATCAATAACAGTAGCAAATGGGCATTGGACGAATAAGTGAAAAAAGTTCTTCGACACTAGAGAGGCGAACAATTTTAAATTTTAAGGCATATTCCATGACCATACCTTCTCGAACTAACACAATGCCATAAGAACTGGTAGAGAATAAGAAATGTGGTTGTAGATCCCCTTCACTGATAAGTGTCCTTGAACTAATTGTCCATCCCATTTAAGAGTATCATCCACAATGTAATATCCGACATGTATAATTTTAAAACGTAGCACTCCCATATAACAACATTAATACGAGAGAAACCAAACTCCTTAAACCCTTTTCCAAGTAGGATAATGATGAAATGTAGGCAATTGAAATTGAATTTGGTTAATATAGTAAATACCCATGTCATGGAGGTTTTGTATAATCTCACTTGGCAAGGTATGATCTCTCTAAACACCACGAATATGTCCAACTAGACTTCAACCATTGAACCAAAACTCATCTCCAAGTGAAAAATTCCAATAGGTCAATTTTTTGTTTTCATGAAGCCTTGCGAGATGAAGAATCCCTTTTTAGTAGATCCTGCCCCATTCTTTAACCAAGTATAAAAGCCAAATTTTTAATATATTTCTTCATAATAATTTCTTGCCAAATACCAGATCCAAATAATCCATGCCATAAGCTCTTAATCATCCAAGCCCATCCAATTTTTTTTTATGTTTTTAATACCCCATCCTTCGAGCTTCTTCTGCTTGGTGACATTCCCAAATGTATAAGATGGATTTTGTGGTCTCCCCTCACACCAGACGAGAGAAAATTAGATATAATGGCATTGATTTTCCTAATTATATGCTTAGGCCTCATGTATAAATGCATCTAGCATACAAATATATTTTGTAAGATCAATTGTGCAAGATTCAATCTACCACCACTCGTTAACCGTTTATGTGCCCATGCACACAATCTCCCTCCAAATTTATGAATTAACCAATGCGAATCTTTGTGTAGATATCTATTTGGTTTCAAAATGAACCCAAGGTATTTGAATCTGGCATCCATAGGAGAGGTACCAACATAAAAGATGTTTGCAATCTCCGCTAGTTTGGCGAAGTCTTGAGATGCATGGATGAACAATAATTTCTATTTGTTCATATATAATTTAGAAACATCTACAAATTTAGAAAGAATGTGGAAGAAATACAAACATTGTACCAAGAAAATCTTTCCAAAAAGTAGAACCTCATCAACAAACACAAAGTGCTAAACAAATACCTTTTTTGTGATATATAGACTAACAAATTGCCCCATATTTATCATGGCAAGAGCTAACGAGCCTGCCATAGGGCATTAAATGACTAGTTAGCTGCACGCCCTTTAACTTTATAACACACCCGTGCGCATAACGAGATAAATGAAAAATAATGGGGTGTGTTATAAAGTTAAAGGGCATGCAGTTAACCAGTCATTTAATGCCCTATGGCAAGCTGGTTAGCTCTTGCCTATTTATCATCATTATCTTCGTGCTCAAACCATCAATGACCAACAAAAACAATAAAAATAATATAGAGCATCCCTCTCGTAGCCCCGATATGACGGAAAGAATTTTGGGGGAACACCATTAATCAATACCGCATAACTAATTGAGAAGACACACCATGATACATTCACCAACACAACATATAGACCGATTCTAATCATACGAAATAAAGTCCAAAACACACTCGGAAGCTTGATGGAGAACCAACTTTAAAATAATACTCTCCTTCCAGTTGAGAATAATCAATATTATTTTATTATTAATGGAGAAAATGGTTACATTGTTGTAACTTTCTCCCTAGTTTAGGATTAGTTCCTATAGTTATGGGGTTTGGGTACAACTTCCTATTTCCTAGTATTGTATTTAATGATGTAATCTTTTGATTGAAGGGGAATAGAGTGAACGAGAGAAATCTCTCAAGTTTTGTGAGTGTAGTCTCCAGGTGCAGGCCACACCTGAGAGCTACATCTCTTTCTTTTCAATTCAGTGCATATTTTATCTTGGTATCAGAGCTCAGATTGAGTGAGCCTGATCTTTGTCACCTGTGAGGCTAAAGTGCCTGTAGAAGCTAGCTTGCCTGTGAGGCGGAATTGCCTGTGTGGCTTGAAGTGCCTGTGTGGCGGAGTGTGTACACGAGAGCTCTGTGCTTGATTAAGTAGGTGGACTGCAGAACACCTGGCTCGAACTCAAATTTTTTTTTTTCTGAGCAGAAAGGCCGATTAGCGTGGATTTTGTGCTAACAGTCGTGCCAGAAGACCGATTAGCATGGGATTTCAGGGAGAAATCGCGCTAGAACGCGGAAATTCAGGGAGAAATCGTGCTAGAGTGCGGATTTTGAGGGAGAAATCGCGCTATTATGCCAGAAAGCCCAATTAGCGCGGATTTTACAGGGAAAAAAGCGCCAATTTTTCTACTCTAAGCAATTTTTCATTAGCGCGGATATTTCGCTCGGGATAGTGCCAAGGAGATCCCTGAATAGCGTGAACTTCGTTTGGCGGTTTGCAAACGGAGCAAATCGGCGGAGGTGTAGATCAGTCCAGGACAGACAGATCGGGAAAGCGTCGGAGGAAATCTGCAGGAAACCTCGACTTCGTGTTGGTGATCTGCAAGGAGAGCAGGATCGGCGAAGTGGCAGATCAATCCGAGAGAGGTGGATCGGATCAATTGTGATTAGATCAGTGATTCGGCTGTGTTGGAAACGCCGAAGTTGCTCATTGGAGCGGGATTGCCAGACATTGCAGATCGGTGGCAGAGGTGACAGATCGATATGACAGGTATTGTTTTTTGTTGTTGTTGTTAAGTAGATTCACAATGAGTAACACGATGGAATCTTACCTTAACGAGTCTGGTAAACTCAACGGATCTAACTTCACAAAATGGAAGTTTAAGATCCAGACTCTGCTCGAAGGTGCGAATGCATGGGCTATAGTGACAGGCGATGAGCAGAAGCCGACAACAACCACACAGAAAAACGAGAGGGAAGACTGGGAAAAACGAGAAAACAAAGCCAAAGTCCTACTGAAGATGTCTGTGAAAGACAATGTCATTGCACACATCAAAGATTGTAAATTGTCCGTCAAGATCTGGACGAAAATAAAAAATCTCTATGAGACCCATAATACAAACAGAGCTTTGGCTCTGAAAAGCAAGCTATTTTCGATGAGAATGGACGAAAGGGATTCTGCTACTGCATTTGTAGCGCAAATTAAAGATGTTAAGGAAGGATTGGGGGCCATTAGAGTGGCGGTGGCTGATGAAGACCTTGTTGCAATTACAATGAATGGGATGCGTGATGATTTTCAAAATTTCATCACTAGAGTCTCGGCGAGGGAGAAAGCACCCACGTTCGATGATCTCACTGCGATCTTGCAGCAAGAGGAAGATCGAAGGCAGAACCTGAATCTGAACCCCCAAATTGACGATCTTGCGCTGGTGGCAAAACGAAGACTATCTAAAGGAAGGCAGTCACAGCAGCAATCAAAGCAAAGAGGAGGAACGTCACAGAAGAATCCGCATTCTCAGAAAGGTATGCTTGCAAATCATTATGAAAAGAAATGTTTTTATTGTGGAAAATTGGGTCATATACAGAGAGATTGTTATCATAAGAAGCAGGCTGATGAGGCAAGGAGGAGACAGGTAAATCCAAAATACAAAGGATATTTTGTTGAAGAAGAAGACTTCAGTCATGAATTCCGACTGTTCACAGTCAACTGTGCCCTTACAGCATCAAATGAAGATGACATCTGGTATGTCGATTCCGGAGCATCCTCACACATGACAGGTAATAAAGAATTTTTTGACAGTCTTGAAGAAATTATAAATGGATCAAAAATATATCTAGGGGATGATAATGGATATCAGATTAAAGGTCATGGGGTGATTTCAGTTAAATTTCCAAATGGAACAATTAATCACCTTTCAAATGTGTTATAAGTACCTGGAATAAAGAAAAACCTGATATTTGTATCCATGATGGCTGACCAAGATATGCATGTCGAATTCTTCAAGACTTACTGTGTGATAAAGGATTGCAGGGATGAAATTGTTGCAACAGGCATGTGAGTAGGAAGCCTATACAGGTTGGATACAAAAAGTATATTGAAGCAAGCCATGGTTGCAGGAGAATCGATAGCTGAATAACTCTGGCATCAGAGGTTTGGTCATCTGAATCTGTAGGATCTTATGTTGTTACAAAAGAAAGGTATGGTCGAAGGTCTCCCCATCTTTCGTAACATTCAGTTGAATTGTGATGGTTGTGCCCTAGGAAATATGCACAGAGAATAGTTTCCTGTGCATGATAGGAGGAGGCAAATAGAAATCTTAGAGCTAGTGCACACTGATGTATGTGGTCCCACGCAGATGAGGTCGCTAGGGGGAGCATACCATTTTTTGTTATTTACTGATGATTGCACTAGGTATTCTTGGGTTTATTTTTTAAACAAGAAAAGTCAGACTTTCCAATGTTTTATAGAGTTCAAAACCCTGGTAGAAAAACAGTTTGGAAAAAGTATTAAAATTCTCCGATCTGATCAAGGAGGAGAATACAAATTAAAGGAATTCATGAAATACTGCAAAACTCATGGGATTGTTCAGCAATATACAGTGCCGCATACACCACAGGAAAACGGAGTTGCAGAGTGTAAGAACAGAACATTGGTGGAGTGTGCAAGGAGCATGCTGCAAGGTAAGGGTCTATCTAATATTTTTTGGGCAGAAGCGATAAATACTGTTGTATACTTGAAAAATAGAAGTCCTACTAGGTTTCTTGGTTTCAAAACCCCTTTTGAAGGCTTATATGGATTTAAACCAGCAGTAAACCACTTAAGAGTCTTTGGGTCAAAGGCATTTGCACATGTACCCGAAGCTGATAGAAAGAAATTAGACCCTAAGGCAGTTAAATGCATCTTAGCTGGTTATGGCACAGAGTTTAAAGCATACAAATTGTTCAATCCTGAGTCTTGTAAGACATTTGCTAGTAGAGATGTAGTCTTTCATGAACAAGTGCAGGAAAGGAAAGCTGATGTTGGAGATGATTAGCACATTCCATTGCTGTTGGAGGAAAGCAACGAGGATGAGAGGGAGCAGGAACAGGAGCAGGAAGAAGAGAATGAAGAAGAACAACAAGAAGGTGAAAAAGCAAGCCCAATTATTGCAGAGGAAAACAAATTTGAGGTAAGTCCACCCCTACCAAGGAGGTCAGGTAGGAAGACTCAATTACCATTGAAGTTGAGAAGCTATGCTTTAATGTCAAAAGTTTTGAAC